>JAMKQA010063600.1:0-11569 GCA_024699735.1 Posidonia australis | reverse complement strand
TTTTGCAAAGAGAAGACTTGTTATCCAGTAAACAAACAATTAAAAAACCCCTAACCTATTTGATGAATTTTGCTACAAGAAAAGTAAAAAAAAAAGGGTTCAATCGATCCAAACCGCAAGTTCGATGACAAAAAGAAGAGAAGTTTCTAATTTAAAAAATCGACCGTGGTCTCAAAGGATAGGTAGGGGGCAGGATGCTGCGACCCAGCAGGGAGCTTCTTGACAAGCTTGATCTGGATGTGAAAACCACCACCTCCATTCCCGCCGCCGCCGCCGTGGGAGTGGAGGATGGAGAGAGCACTGCGAAGGGCGCGGTGGAGGAGGGATAGGTTGACGGCGAAGGCTATGCGGTCGTCGTTCTGGCTGGAGATCCTATAGTCAACGAAGACGACGTCTTTGTGGAACTACACGATGCACTGGACCCCGTCCCCGCCGCCGAGGTTGTGGAGGAACATGGCGTGGACTCTCGTCAGGTACATGTGGCAGATCCACTGGGGGCAGGGCCGAGAGGGGGCAGCGAAGGTGGTGGTGAGGGTGCGAAGTTGAAGAGACGAGAGGGGGCGGCGGAGGTGGTTGTGAGAGAGGAGAGGAGAGTGAAGAGACGAGAGGGTAGTGGCTGAGAAAGAGGGCGAGTGTTTATAATTTTAGGTATTATTGCGAGGACTATTGCGAGAACATGTCCTCGTAAAGTCCTCGTTAAACAAGGTTCCTCACTTCATCCTCGTTATTTTTCCTCGTTAATATATTGCGAGGACATGTCCTTGCAATGTGCTCGTTATAAGTCCTCGCAAAATCTGATTTTTCTAGTAGTTGGGTTTGGGTCTTGAAAATGAGACCCATAGACCCGTAGACCAAGACCCGCTCATTCACTAGGTCAAGTCTGGGTCTAAAAATACCCAAACCCGTAGACCCGTGGACCCAATTTATATATAATATATTATAAGTTAAATATAAGGATTAATGTATAATATTAACACTATATATATAATATATATTATTCTACTCTTAAATCTCATTCTCTCTAAAGTTTATAATTTATGTGGTGTATGCACATTGACATAGAATTGTTGTATGGATATTGACAAAGTTGATTTGTTGAAGTTAGATATATTTATTTATATGTTGTTTAACTATCAATGGTTCATGATATTGTTCATGTTATATATTTATTTATGGTTGTATTTTATTCATGATATATGTGTATTGACAGAGAATTGTTTAGCACATTTATTTACATTTTTTTCAATTTAATTAAAAATCCACTTTTTTAAAAAAAATGAAAATAAGTTGGACTCATTGGACCTAAGATCCGAACTCAGATCCATTATCTTCATGGGTCTGGGTCTTGGTCTTGATTTTAGAACCCAGACCTAGACCCAAACATATGAAATAAGATGAGTCTGGGTCTGAGTATAGGTAGACTCGACCCAAACCCCACCCGTTGCCACCCCTATTTATGTGACCAAAAAAGGGAAGTACCTTGATTGTCCAATCAACATGTAGCCTAACTCTATGAATTTGTATCCAAGAGGAAATAAATGGAGAGAAGTATTGCATGTTGCCTACCCCAAGTAGTGGTACTAAGGCCATGTTGTTGGTTGATGTAGTTATTGTTGTTGCTCAAATGGAGACATAGCCTGTGTAATGATGTGGTAGATCTTTGACACATCATATAGACCAGCCTCTTTTTTTCCTTTTTTTTTGAGTAGTATCAGCTAGATAAAATATTACCCTTGTGATATCTATATTGTCAATGTTTGTGTTTTTTTGTCAATTGACCTCATCACTAGATTCAAGCCTAGCTAATTTTAATGTTAATTAGTTGCTTGTTCTTGCTTGACAAGTAAAGTTTTCATTTGTCTGCTTTCTTTCCTTCATGATTGATTTCCTTTGGGTCAAAATGTTGGTTAAATTTCATATAATTTCTCCTTGTTTTGGTCCCTAACAAATTGTATATGTTATGATATATATTATGTTAAAAATATATCACATGGATTTGATATATATACCAAAAATAAGGAAGAACATAAAGGAAATACCATCACAGTTATAATGGAAATTACTAAATTTACAAAAATTTAAGTCATAAATTATTCTATTGTAATGTGATACTTAAGTCACTTTCTTTTTCAAGCATTATTGTGTTTCATTTTTTCAATCTAAACATCTTATCATTTCTTTCTTTTGTAGAGAGAAATGTCTTCTCATCGTGATTAGATGTATACATGAGTCATGGATGGAAAAGTGTGTATGAGTTTGAAGCCCTTTAGGGACATTCTCTCTTAGAAACATGGCCTAAGAAACACATTCTCTCAATTGGATGACTTAAACAATAGAATGTAGTTTATGGACATTCTCTCTTAGAAACACATTTTAAGCCCTCGTCATCAATACCTAAGAAAAGAATGCAGTTTATGGACATTTTCTCTAAGAATAACAATTTCAGCCCTTATTGTCAACACCTAAGAAAAAGAATGCAGTTTATCAAAATCCCAATAAAAAAATTTGCTAGTTCAATCCCCCCACGCAGGGCCCAGCTAGAATGCTAGATATTTACTAAATCTTCAGACCTTGCTTTCAATTAGCCATAGTGGGTATGCTGGGTTTTTTTATTGGGATTAATTGGAGATACACTTGCTTTTGGTATTGGGATTGCCTTCTTTATTACTGTATCACAAGTAACTTTGTTTGAAGCTGCAACATCCAACTATTGTCCAACTTGGTGACACTTTTCCAAACTACGTTTGAATGGAGAAATTGGGCACATAAGCTTTGGTAACTTTTTTTGTTTCTAATTTGATGGATTCATTGCTCGGATGGTGATTCTCATGTTGAGCTTCTTTGTAAATGTTGCACAAAAATCATGATTTAGTTCTCTTTCTTCTGTATTGTTGTTATAGACATTCCTCTCTTTTTTTGTAATTTTGGAATGGTAAGATTCTACAAATGTTTTATCCTTAGTTAACTTTCATCTTCTCAACTCTGTAAATCCTTGTTCCTGAAAGCGATCTCAATAAGTTGTTGGTTGTTGCACTGTTTACATTGGAAGAAAATGCAACCTGCAGAAGTCGACTAGGAATTGTTAAACTAAATGATATTTTTTCAACTATCTGTTCTATATAAGAATGATATCTCTTTATTATATCTCTTTCCCAGGTATTTGAATAAATTATTAATGTTTGTGTCTTAATTGTTACAGGCTACTAAATTATGTAGGAAACCTACAGTGGTAGAGTGGTGGACTGCATCTCACACTAGTTTGTCTCAGCATGTTTGGTCAACCAAGAATGCAAAAGATGTACTTGTAAGTAATCATGATTATAATTAATGTTACTTTAATAACATACACTTATATTTTATATTATCTTTAACTAACTTCTTGTGTTTATTTATACAAGATAAGTACATCTTGTTGTATCAAGAAAAATATGGAGACGATAATGTCAATGAACATCCAACCTTTGACAAGAAACTTGGGAAACAAGTTTCAATGGAAAGGAACATGTGTAGTTCATCAAGAAAGCAAGGCTTGGGTGGTTTGGATCTATACTACTCAGAAGATATGACTATTGGTTCTTATGTAGCTTCTACTGGGCAATATCGTCCTACGCCTCAGGTTTTTGCTTCATTTGATCTGTAGTACTTCAATTCTCATTTGTCATGGATGGTGACTACATTAGAGGATTTCAGAGCTGACATACGCTCAGAAATAAGGAATGAAGTAAGGATTGAAGTAAGGAATGAAATAAGAGATGAAATACATGCTTTGGAGGATCGACTTGTAAGGTAAAGTTTTATTTAGTTTTAAAATTTTTGATATACATAAATTGTCATGTTTAATTCAATATTATAATATAATCATTGTCTATTATAACATATTTTAAGTTAGTTTTTTATAATCAGAAGATATGGGGATGAGGAAGTTGATTTGGCAAGTGATGATGAAGAGGATTACAAGCAGTATACACGTCGTCATCGCTCAATCCATGCATTATCCTCAAAAGAGAAAGCAAGTTGGTTCTTGAAGAAAGTAAAATGTAAAATATCGTTTTGACTTGTATTATATCTAGTGACTTGTATTAAGAAATTTCAATGTTGTATTAGCTACTTGTTTGTAAAAACTTGGGATGTGTAAAATCTTATGTTGTATGATCAATTGAAACTTTTTTATATAAAATTTGTATATGTGCAATATATGTGTAAGTTAACATACATGTGAATGTATTTGAATGTCATTTCACCAGATATATGAATCTAAATTTTAGCAGGTTCAATTTTGCAATGTATTATTTTATTTTATTTTTTACTATCCAGTATTTGTGAGGACATGGCGAGGACTTGTCCTCGCAACAATAGTGCTTTTCACTATATTTAACAAGCACTTGGCGAGCCAATTGCGAGGGTGTATCGTCGCTATTTCGTCGCTAATACTGGAACAACCATACAATCTCATCATATTTAGCAAGCACTTACCGAGTATATTGCAAGGGTACACTGAGGATATAGCGAAGACATTACGAGGAAATATTTTCTCGTAATGTCCTCGCTGATATTTAACGAGCACATTGCGAGGATATGTCCTCGCAATACTGATTTAACGAGTTATTTATTTCTGAGGATAAATAGTCCTTGCTAAGTCCTCGTTAAAATCTATAACAAGGACTTTGCGAGGAATAATGTCCTCACAAAATCCTATTTTTCTTGTAGTGTTTTCTAGTTCAGTGGTACTAAGTCATCCGGTCGTCAAAGTCCTTGATCCTTTTCTTCCTATTGACGTTGTGGCTACAGAAGGCTTGGGAGAGCTCCTTAAAGGAGTTGATGGATGATTGAGGGAGCTTGGAGAACCAACTTTAATTGCACCTCTGAAGGTGGTAAGGAAGACTTAGTACAAGATGGCATCTAAGATTTGTTGGATGGCTAGGATGTCCTATAATGCCTGCACATGATCAACTGGGTCACCTGTCCCATCGTAGTGGTCCATGTGTGGTATCATAAATTCGGCATGTAGGTGTCCAACATAGATCTTCTCAATAAAAGGGGAGGACTCAACATTATCGAATATGCTGGCCAAGCTCATCTTCTCCCTTTATTGCAACTTCATTAGGTGGTCCTCCAATTGTGCCAGTTGCTCCTCTATGTCCTAGCCAAATGATCCTACTAGCCTACTTTGCCCTTTGCCCTCCTTATGCCAAGATGCAGGGGTTGGCTCCCAATGACTCCTGCATCAAGTAGGTAGTGTGTGCTATTGGTTGGGTCTTTCCTCTTGTACGGTCTCCAACGTAGCTTGTGTGGCCTAGTTGACCCTCCTTCTAAGCTTGTTGATGAGAAAAGCCACATACTCTTGCAAGATGCGGATATTCTCTAATGTAAGCTCCATCATCTACTTGAATGTTTGTCCCTTAAAGTGAGTCTGAATAGGCATGCAACTAGCTATTTCCTAGAGATGGTGCCAACTGATCTCGCCCCCTACTCAATTGCTGAGTTGGTACACCCATACACTACTAGACTCCAATGATGGACTAATCGACGTGCTCCCACTCTGGTTAGTACATCCTTGGTGAAGAGATCAATGCAGACTGAGCATGAAAATAGACTTGATAACTCACAAGGAGAGAAGCTTAGAGGGTGTTGGATTATCGGTCAAGACCCCTTAGATGCTTAAGTCAGAAAATCTGGGGTGAAGATCAAATTTGAGAATAAGGATGCAGCTAAGGCATACCTAAGAATGTGTGTGAAGGAGTATTTATAGCTCCTTGGGGGTAGGTGAGCTTTAGCAAGTTGGACTTGGCCTAATGGGCCTAGATTGGGCCCGTCATTATGGTCCAATTGAGTAGGGAGCTGAGCATGGCCATAGTGGTTTTCCAGAAGAAGCTGACATTGGATCAACGACAATGGTCACACTCATCAGCCTTAGTAGAACCTTTCCTTTTTTTTCTGACCCGGCAAATCCGATAACTTGTCAGCTCTCACCTTTCTTTGTCAGCCCAACAAGTCTGATATCTTGTAAAAACCTTTTCTTGTTTTTTGGGCTCAGCAAGTCTGATAATTTGTCATCTCTCCCCATTCTTTATTGGCCCAACAAGTTCGATATCTTGTAAGAACCTTTCCTTGCTTTTTCAGCCTAGCAAGTCCGATAACTCATCAGCTCCCTCCTTTCTGTTCACTCCTAGCCAACCTGTTTGAACACGAATAGCGACGAGGTTCTATCTCGTGAACTCCTAGCTGACCTATTCAAATACGAACAACGACTAGGTTCTATCTTGTCAGCTCCTAACTGACCTGTTCAAACACGGATAACGACTAGGTTCTATCTTGTCAGCTCCTAGCCAACTTGTTTGAACACAAATAGTGACTTGGTTCTATCTTATCAGCTCCTAGCTGACCTGTTCGAACACAAATATTGACTAGTTTCTATCTTGTCAGCTTCTAGCCAACCTATTCGAACACGAGAAGTGACTAGGTTCTATCTTGTCAGCTCCTAGACGACCTGTTTGAACACGATCAACGATTAGTTTCTATCTCGTTATCTCCTAGCCGACCTGTTTGAACACAAATAGTAACTAGGTTCTATCTTGTCAACACCTTGCCATCCTGTTCGAACACTAACAGCGACTACATTTTATCTTGTCAGCTCTTAGCCGATCTATTCGATCACGAACTGTGACTAGGTTCTATCCTGTCCGCTCGTAGCTGACTATTTGAACACGAACAATGACTAGGTTCTATCTTGTCAGCTCCTAGCCAACCTGTTCGAACACGAACAACGACTAGGTTCTATCCTGCCCGCTCCTAGCTGACTGTTTAAACACGAACAGCGACTAGGTTCTATCTTGTCAACTCCTAGCCAACCTATTCGAACACGAACAGCAACTAGGTTCTATCCTGCTCGCACCTAGCCGACTGTTTGAACATGAATAGCGACTACATTCTATCTTGTCAGCTCCTAGCCAACTTGTTCAAACACAAACAACAACTAGTTTCAATCTTGTCAGCTCCTAGTTGACCTGTTCGAACACGAACAGTAACTAGGTTCTATCTTGTCAGCTCCTAGATGACCTGTTCAAACACGAACAACGATTAGGTTCTATCTTGTCAGCTCCTAGTCGACTTGTTCGAACACGAAAAGTGACTAGGTTCCATCTTGTCCACTCCTAGCCGACTGTTTGAACACGAACAGCGACTAGGTTCTATCTTGTCAGCTCCTAGCCAACCTGTTCGAACACGAACAACGACTACATTTTATCATGTCCTCTCCTAGTCGACTGTTTGAACACGAATAGTGACTAGGTTCTATCTTGTCAACTCCTAGTCCACCTTTTTGAACACGAGCGGTGACTAGGTTGTATCTTTTCCCCTCCTAGGCTTCCGCTCTAGATGCACAAAGCCTAGATTATTCTTTTGTCAGCCCAACTAGTCCGATATCTTGTCATATCCTTGTCCTAGACTCTGGTCTGGATAGGCAGAATCTAGGTTGCCCCCTCTTTCTTTGGGCTAGTACCCCAAACTACCTAGACGACTTTCATCTCCAGTCATCCTTTGGTCGATAAGTCCGTCAGTCTTGCCATGTCCGTTGTCCTTTTAGGCTGATAACTGAAACTATCTAGTGATGAGTCCGTCAACTCATCAAGCATCATGGCATTCAATCATGTCTGCATGCACCAACTTGCATCCACTGCACAACATAGTCATTACAGTCAAACATACTTCATAAATTCACATCTTCATCATCTCATGCATAAACAACAATTATATTCATCAGTATTCATCAACAACACAACAGCATTCTAGCATTAGCAGCACATACATCCATATCAACATCGCTTGGAACCATATGTGCACCCAGTTGGTTCCGGTGCATGATCATTTAGACATCTTAGAGACACACAGTATCTGCATTAGCATCTACACTTCAGCACACGAACCGCGACCTTCGTCGTATCCGTTGGATAAGCGACTCATTGCCAATAGCAATATTTCTTTCCTGTTGACTAGGACGGGATGTCTTTTCTCAACCCTGCGCAGCGGTCTTGATTCCCTCGACCTCGCTCAGGGAGGGGCATCTGTAGACACCTCGATTTTTGGTCAATGTTGGAAGGTGAACCTGGCAGAGAGTGCAACTAGAGGGTGGACCCAGTCCTATCCCATAACCCTGAACCAATCCCATAAACCCAAACCAACCCAAAGCCATCAATTAACCCTCAAACAAACCTTATTCAACAAGCCCAACACCAGAAACCTAGTCCGTGTGCTCTGGCCCGATAGCGTGGCCCAAATGCACGTAAGGACTAGGACACCCAGGCGTGCACCGCCCAATCGGTTTCATTCATCATACCTTGTACGAAGCCTCCACTGCGCGCCACACCTTGTTTGTATCCCTAGCGTGTCTAATACCCTACCACAGACACACCCTACCTCACTTGTCCTTGCCATGATGTCACCTGTCCCTACCATGCCCTCGCCCTATGCCGCTGCACACCACCTCTGCATCAGCCAGCTCGCTTGCAACCAACGGCAACCACCTGACATTCACACCCGATCACGCCACCCCAGCTCACCTAACATGGAACCAACTACCAAAAACCTGCAGACCTTCCCATAGCCACCACACACACACCAGTTGCGGGAGGGCCAGAACCCATCCATCGGAGAACCAGAGAGACATTGGAGAGGAGAAAACAGAAAGCACCCAAACTCATCCCAAGCTAGCATCACCTTGCATTAGGGAAGCTTCCCAGGTGTCTCCTAAGAGTCCTCTAAGCCTCGTTCGACCCATCCTCAGCCGCAATTGCCGCCCGAGCCTCTCCATCGGATCTCTCGCCGCTGTCCTAGGGGAAGACAACTGTCCAACATAGGTGCAATTTTCTCTCTTCCTACTTAGGATATTACTTACCAGCCACATTTACACCTTCCTATAGTGTTTCCCGCTTGTTTTGTTTCGCGTTTGGTCGCACCAAACCCCGTCGTCGCTGATAGATGGCGAACACCAGTGTGAGGCCTCCCACCCTTGAGCACTTGGCCACAGTTGTCTCGAAGCATCCTCCTCCTCCTCCTCTCCAATACTCCCATCGTCCTGTAGTCATGCTTGAGTCCTTGGCTCTCTCAAGTGGTCAATCGGACTTCGGCAAGCTGTGACACCGGTGACGGAGGTAGGGAGGAGGCTGATGGCTCTCCTTGTTTTGGTTTCCTAATGCTTTTGCCACGCCAGTCCTTGTTTTGGTTTCCTAATGCTTTTGCCACGCCATATGATCGTTCGAGCCTCCTGAGTATTTTGATAGCTAAGGCATTACATGCTTTGCATGGGGAGGGGTGATGAAGGAGGAAGGTCTTGACTATGTTCCATGTGTGAGCCTCGATAGCACGTCCCATATGCGCATATGCATCAAGGACCCTATGGTGCTATACCTGACCAAGCCTTGGCCCTAGGTCCTTTCATATAAGTTTTCCTTATGTATTTGACTCCCCTTATATGATTTTGGTTTCTCTTGCTCATTTATTCCCCTTTCACCGCTTGGGTTTCTCCTCCATGGTGGTTTTCCTCTAGAATTTAGATTTAGCATGTTTCTATCCACCATTTATGTTACCCACTATATCCTTGTTATCCTGTCATGGCCTTGGGTGTATAGGATTGGCCGCGATAGCTAGTTATTCGGATATGGTCTGGGGCAAGTTCTAGACGTGTGTACTACTTGCACATCCATGATGCGCGGTTGTCCTAGGGACCATACCTGACTTGGCCTGGCCTTCAAACTTATCCCACTCCCATCCAAGCATGAGCACGTTTGAGTTACTGTTTCGCATTCGTTTTACCTTGTTTTAATCACACATCATCCATCCATTTTGCCACATATTAATCAACGTTCAAGCGCCTACATAGCCATGTATGCGAGTGATAAGTCCGAGAAAGACCGACTCGTCGGGCATGCGGCGTACCTAACACCTTCCCCACACGTAATAGGTGTCTATACCCTTTCTTTGGCATGCATTGACTCATGTGTTGCGTCCATTTGGCACGAAGTCACTCGTATCTTGTATTTAGCTTTAGTTTTGATTTTTGATATGGTTTTCCTCATCTGTCCTTATCTTTATTTCGTTTTGCCTCCTTTCGGTGTTTTCGAGTCGTTTTCCTTGTCCTCTGACTCATCCAATCTATTGTGGCCCTACAAGTCTCCATGCAATCCTGATCTCATCAAATCGTAGTTTCCTCCGTCAGTATGGTCACACATATATACATACATATATATATATATATATATATATATAGAGAGAGAGAGAGAGAGAGAGAGAGAGAAAATTTTGAATGACGCCAGTGCTCATTTTATGTAAATTAAGCTCTCATGTCATTTTCATAATCTATAAATGATATCATGCTTTCAATTGTAGGAAATGATCTATGTCATATATTGATCAAATATATCAAATATCAATTGTTTCTAAAATTATAATAGGTATCAAAGATAAATAAAAAATTTCAAATTAAAATAAGTCATGAATTTATCGTTATATCTCAAAATCCATCCATTAAATGTAAAATCCAAACAGTAGATATGGTCTACTTTTTTCATGATATTTAGGATCCAAAAATCAAGTGATTTTGATAATTATATATTAAGAAACAAGGTATTCATCAAATTACATTTTTCTTGATTAATAAGAAATTGATGAATTCATGTATGTTAGATTGTAAAATTAGATGTTTTCGATTGACTTAAATTTTCATTTACATATATTTTAAGCATTCTAGATCAACGTCTATGGTTTAGATTTTTCATATGAATGATATATAATGAAATCTACAAGAGGTTTAAGAAAGGGCTCATTTTAATTAAGTGAACCCTTGGGTTCATTCAAATTCTATCCTCTATATAGATATAATGATGTGGGATTGGTTGCTTAACCCAATTTAAGGCCAGACCATCTTAGGTGATCAGCTTGAAGACCAAACAGAAAAGAACCAAATCTGAACAAGCCCTGCACTCCAAGCGATTGGCTTAGAGACACTTGGATGATTAATTATGCAAGTCATGCCATGACATTTATGGTGAATGACACAAATCACTCCAATACTATGGTTAAAAAGGCACCAAACCCCAAGTGACCTCCTAGGTAACAACACATGGCCTCATTGATGCTCTAAAATTTTCAGGCACCATGCTTCACTTGTCTTGACAGCACACCAGTAAAAGACTAGGGTACGCATACCTTCCAATCTCAACACCTGTCTCTAACAATAGCTAGCTAATGATCATCACTACACCTCGCAAGCCTACTAGGATGGTCTTCTGCACATCTCCCCATAGCACATGATAAACTGTAACGCCCCGAACCCGGGCACGCTACCAAACAATAGCATCACAAGCCTAATTACACAAATTACAGAACAAAAAGACTGTAACCAAGGCTCACCTCTAGGATCTCGATGCGCGGCTAGAAACTCCGATTCCTGCATCGGAAACTGGCTGCACGCGGTCCGCACCTGAAACACACACAGCACGCGTGAGTGACATCTAAGTCACCCAGTACGCGCCCCCAAAACACCCAACCACAAGCAAGCACAATAAAACCAAAGAAA
>JAMKQA010063597.1:0-10247 GCA_024699735.1 Posidonia australis | reverse complement strand
ACTATCACTATATTCGTGATATAGTGAAGGAAGGAGAAATAAAATTGAGTTATATTCCTACGGAAGATATGATTGCTGATCCTTTGACAAAAGGAATTTCAGCGGGAAGATTCATTAAGTTCGTGAACTTAATGGGATTAAGGAACATTTCCATGGATGATGGAAATGAAGAACATTCTCATGAATAGTGGGAGTGGAAAATTAAAATTTAAAATATACACTTCACGGATAGTAGAAGTGGAAATAAGACATCTCTGTGCATGGAACTTGTGCATGGTCTTCATGACCAAGTGGGAGATGTGAGTAATGGTCATTGAAGACCATTTGAAATGAAGGGTGGTGAAATAGACGACCGTTTCACCCTTTAATGGCTGGAAATCAAAGTTATTCATGGCCGGATTTACTCCGACGGTTACAAGGCCTTAATGGTCGGAATTCAAACGGCTAGGGGGAGCCGTTGGAGGAGGGGCGAAGGAGTGGTTAAGGTCCCCTATAAATAGAGGAGAAGATAGAAAGGAAAATATATAGAAAATACTTACATCTTTCTTCCTCCTTCTTGACCATCGCCAGAGCCCCAAATCCATCGCCGGAAATCTCTTCTCTGTCGGCGGTCTTTCCATCAGATTTGAAGGTCTCTAGAGAAATCATGGGATGGAGGAAGCATTTTGTGTGTGTGGGAATAAAAAACTGTACGGGAGAGGAATGGGAGGCGTGTGGGATTTGAGGGGAGAGGGAGGTGGAGTAGATGCCGTACGTGAAATGCTTGGTTGTGGGGAGGGGATGTTATTGTGCATAGATTTTGCTGTTTGTGGGTTACTATTTATAGTAATTATGAATTTTAAAACTTCAATTTCAATACCAGGTTGGTTTTTAGAAATCGGTATTTGGTTTGGGTATTGAATGTGATTTTTCATGGATGGTCTGGATTATTTTGATCCAAGGGGGTTGATTGAGAGAAGATGCAATAGTTCATTACTCTCTCTCTCTCTCTCTCTCCATATATATATATATATATATATATATATATATATAACGCTCCTATCCCGGGCATGCTATCAAGATCACAGTATCATAAGCAAAATTACACTAATTACAGTAATAATTAAATAACTGTAACTAAGGCTTACCTCCAGGAAACAATGTACGGCTAAAAGCTCAAACTCCGGCACCGAAACTCGATTGCACACGACCTATACTTGAAAACTAACCAAAGCACGCATGAGTGACATCTAAGTCACCCAGTACACACTCCAAACACACAAACAACAAAATTCTGCAAATCTATTAAAAATACATCTTTTAATTTATAAAATTTGGTTTTCTTTTAAAAATCCATTCTAAAACATCATTCTCTTTTCCTTCGAAATCAAATGGGAATCTGTTCCCAAGAATATACTCTTTTCAAAACTTACTTTTCCTTTTCTTTTAAAATATTTGGAAATTTGTTTCCAAAGCCATAGTCTTTTCCAAATCTCATTATCTCTTTTTTTTATACTTTTTCAAAACCTTTCTCATATTCTGAGAAATTCACATACTCAACCAGGTCCATCCTCAAACACAATGCCTCTTAGGGCTCATAGCCAAAACCACAACATTGGTTAGTAAATGGTTAAAACACAATTCTTATTAAATTCTAGGATTTTAGGACCATTCACAAGTCCAATCCTAGCCAAGTCCATCACGTAAGAAGAGACGAGGAGACACGGACGGTCGTCGTGAGGTGGCACGGGTCGGGAAAGAGGAAGAAGAAGAAAACGGGGATGGGGAGAGCTCATGAGAGAGGAAGAGAAAAGAAGGAAAGAAAAAGGAGAAAAGATAGGCACGTGAGCAGATGCACAGAAAGCCAACCAAACCCTCACACTCACATGAAACAAAAGATTATCCATTAATAAACCATTTGTACAATATTACAATTAATTACATGATTTATAATTAAAATGTATAATCAGGCCTAGGTGTCACATCCTACCCCCTTTAAGAGAATTTCGTCCTCAAAATTCATCTCTAGTAAAATAAGTAGGGATACTATCTCTGGATGTCCACCTCGCGCTCACAGGTAGCCTCATCAATACTATGGTGTTGCCACTGAACAAACACCAATGGAATTACTTCATTCCTGAGGAATTGGTCTTTCCTGTCCAGTATCTGAAGTACAGTTTCCACCATAGACAGGTCCTCCCGTAGCTCTTCTGGCTGCACTGGTATCACCTGGGATGCATCGGCCAAACACTTCCTCAACATAGATACATGAAAGTTGTTGTGTACACTAGCCAACTCTGGAGGTAGATCTAGTCAGTAAGCCACCTCACCAACCCTCTTAGTAATTTGGTACGGTCCAATGTATCTTGGGCTCAGCTTGCCTCTCTTTCTGAACCGCATCACAGTCTTGGTTGGTGACACCTTCAGGAAAACAAAGTCTCCTACCTCGAATTCCAGAGGTCTCCGCCTCCTATCTGCATAGCTCTTCTGCCGACTCTGGGCAGAGAACAGCCTCTTACTGATCAAATCCTTGCCCTCGTACTGGTGTACGATCTCGAGCCCAACTAATTATCTCTCACCCACCTTGCTCCAGCAAGTGAGTGTCCTGCAGGGTTTGCCATACAGTGTCTCATATGGTGCCATACCAATACTGGCGTGGTAACTGTTGTTATATGCAAAGTGGATCAGACGTAAGTGATCCTCCCAACTACCACCAAAGTCCAAGGCACAGGCCCTCAACATGTCCTCTAGTGTCTAGATGTTCCTTTCTGTCCGGCCATTCGTCTAGGGGTGAAAGACAATACTAAAATTCAGCACTGTGCCAAAAGCCTCTTGTAGAGCTCCCCAGAACCTCGATGTAAACCTCGTGTCTCTATCAGACACAATAGACACTGAGATATCATGCAATCTCACAATCTCAACCATATACAACTCTGCCAACTTTGCCAAAGGAAGGTTCATCTTCATTTGTAAGAAATGTACCGATTTTGTAAAGCGATCCACTATCAACCAAACTGTATCATTCATTCTTCAAGTTCGTGGCAAACCCGTCACAAAGTCCATCGATACATTTTCTCATTTCCACATTGGAACGTCCAGAGATTGCAAAGTTCCCATGGACTTCTGGTGTTCTATTTTCACCATCTGACAGGTTGCACACTTCGCCACATACTCAGCAATCCCCCTCTTCATCCTAGGCCACTAGAAGTTCCTTTTCAGGTCATTATACATCTTGGTGCTCTCTAGGTGAATAGTATATCTGGAGCGGTGAACTTCATCCAGCAGACTGTTCTTGATTTCCATTATTTGAGGTACATACAACTCAGATCGGACCTCAACCCACCATCTACCCCGACTGAAAAGTGAGGGGCATTACCAGCTTCTAGCTTCCTCCAAATGTCTGACATAAAACAATCATATTGCTGAGCTGTGACAATCGCCTCGGTCATCTTCGGGTGAACAGACAAATTGGCCAATACTACTCTGGCAGCTCCTTGAGAATGTCTTTGAGGCCTGCACTCCACTAGTCCCTCTAACAATTTCCATTCACGAATCATCAGGCTAGCCATAACATGAGTGCTTCTGCTTAGAGCATCTGCAATCACATTTACTTTCCCTAGGTGGTACGACAAACTAAAATCATAATCCTTGATATACTCCACCCAGTGCCTCTGTCTCAGGTTCAACTTTCATGATCTGTGTACACTTCAAATTGTTTGCTATACAAATAACACCTCCAAATCTTCAAGGAGAATACAACAGCTGCCATTTCTAAATCATGGGTGGGATAGTTCTTCTCGTGATCTTTCAACTAGCGCGAGGCATACACCACTGCCCTACCATGCTACATCAGCACATATCCTAAATCAATCCCACAGGCATCATTGTAGACTGTGAAACCGCCACTCCTAAAGGGCAACGTCAAAACTAGGGCTGACACCAGATAAGCCTTCAACTCGTTGAAGCTCTCCTCGCAGAGCCAATCGCAGGCAAAGTGTACTTCCTTTCTGGTTAGTTTGGTCAATGGTGCAACAATCTTGGAGAAATCTTGGATGAATCTCCTATAATATCCTGTCAGGCCAAGAAAATTTCGAATCTCAGTTACTGTCTTCGGTCCGGCCCAACTGCTCACAGCCTCCACTTTGGCTGGATCTACCTTGATGCCTTCTCCTGAAATGATATAACCAAGGAAGGACACCTCCTCTAGCCAAAACTCGCACTTGGAGAACTTGACATAAAGCTGATGCTACATCAATGTCCACAGTATGATCCTCAAATGCCTCTAGTGGGTCTGAACATCCGGAGAATAATGTAGACACCTTAATTTTGAGGCAGCTCGTAGGTGAATCCTCCTGAAGATGTTGCTTTGGATGCGGCATGCTTAACCACTTTTGAACACTATTTGACATTTTAATTAGCCTGAGATCATTGCACAAACCGACCACAACCTACGGTCCGGCAGCTAGGTGGGAGCACCAAAGTGGCGCACCAAGTTGGCACATGAAAGTGGCGCACCAACTTGGCGAATCAAGCTGGCGCACCATGCTAGCTCACAACCACTTCTCAGGCTGCTGGCTGTTGGCTTTCCATCTTCTGTGCATGTAACCTTCACTTGCGAATATTCTTCATGAATCTATGCAAGGCTGTTGAGTTTCGAGGCCATTTGCATCCCAAGGAGTTACCCTTTCATTCTCTTTAAAAGGCCCTCCTTGGCAACTCATCTCTCTTAGCAAGTCTCTTGGTTGTCCATCCACTCTTAGCAACCAGCTCCCTTGCATCCCTGAGCACTCCCTTGCATACTTGAGCATCCCTAGTTGTGTCCAAAACACCAAGGAGAAGCCACCTTGAGTCACCAAGGAGTACATCAAACGTATGTCTCTTGACACTTCCATGTAATCTCTGCATGACACTTTACATAGAGCACACATTGCAAATGTAGTATAGGTTGTATAGCGTTTTCATGTTGTCAATACTTGCTGTCGTTATGTTGATATTTACTTGCACTTTTTCTGTGTTGATGCTTATTTGCACTCTCGTTGCTTAGTTTGGAGTTTATGATGTTTTTTTATGCAAATCTATTCAATGCTTGCCAATCATGATGTTTGCTTGTACTATGACGTGCCTTGTGCATCCCATGTCATGTTTCCCTGCTGTTTAAAACATACAAGATATTCTCATGCATCATAAAGAAAACATGTGTAACGGCAGTTCTTGTGAACCCATGAGAATGATTAGAAAAGAGAGAATGAAATGGATGTTCAAGTCTTGATTTCTTAACATGATTATGTTCCCTGACATCTGAAATAATGATATGAATAATCTTTCAAGTGATTGTCTGCATGCATTTGATCCAGGCTCTGAAGTCAAACCACAATCTGAAACATGGTATCTGGAGTGCACCAAGCTAGCGCACCAGGTTGGAGCACAAGACTGGCGCACCATCCTGATGCACCAGGCTGGCGCACCAGCCTGGTCGCAGGGTGCATGCAGCCAACTTTGCATCATGATCTGCATGCTATTCTGATTGTCTTGGACTTTGGTCTTTCTGATATTTGTTCTCTGATATATCATGATCATTTATGCATAATTTCAACATATAATAGCACTATTTTTTTTAGTTTTTCATCTAGTGAAGTCAGCCTGCCACTGGGGTCTGGTGTGCTGGTTGCCCCATGGACTCTTGTTTGGAGATTTCTTATGCAACAGTCCATGATCCAGAACCGGGTAGTATGGCTGAAACCCATTAGCTTCATTTAGTATAGGAGTTGTGTGGTCTTGTGTGAGGCATATTGCCCTTGAGCACAAGACCCATATCATGTTTTCTTGGGTTTCCTCTTTCCTTTATGACCTTGTGAAAGAGGAGAAAACTCATTCACATGTGATCAGGTGTTTTTATGTCCATGATGCATTTTCAGACGATTTTATGCATGTTTGCAAGATTTTATATCGCATGGCACATTAGTCTAGCTTATTGTCTGATCTGCATTTTCATAGGCGCACATAGGTGGCACACAACATAGGCGCACATAGGTGGCGCACTAGACTAACGCACCAGTCTGGCGCACCACATAGGCGCACCTACCTGTTTTTCACTACATACAGTAGCTTTTTGGCATGGTATTTAGCATGATTCCCAATTTACTTTGCCTTTGGTTTTCTTTAGGTGTCCTCCTGGATATATCAGGAGCACTCCAGTCTATTTTCATCCATATTTATGCATGGTAACTTAGGTTTTGCATATAGCAAAGTGAGAACGAAAGCCACTCGATATTGTTGGATCCATGGTCATATTCGTGCAATATCTTTGCACCAGTATTTGATCCACCACTTGGGTGACCTTTCTGGGCATTAAGACACATCCTACAGTCCCTCTTTCCATGTTTAGCATAAGGCACCACTTGCATGTAGCATTGCATGGCATATCGCCCTTGGGCGTACAGAAATAGGTTGAAAAGCCAACATTTCATATAAGTAAACGAAAAACCCATGAAAGACCGATTTTTTGGGTGCACGAGGGTGCCTAATACATTCCTTGTGCGTAACAGGGATCCTTGCCCATTTTCTGGTTCGTGTTGACCTTTTTTCCATTGGCTTGTTGCATAGTTTTATTATTTTGAAACTGTTTTTCTCGTCTCCCGTTTTTAAAATAGACTAGGTGGCGACTCCCGCATTTTATTATTGTTTTTATTATTTTTGTCATGACTTTGCTGGTCCTTGCGCATTTGGTCTTACGCACCACGTCCGAGGCTGTCGCCGACATGGTTACAAATACACCAGAACGTCATCCACGAAGATGACCACAAACTGATCCAAATAGGGCCTGAACACCCTATTCATCATGTTCATAAAAGTAGCCGGAGCATTCATCAACCTGAATGACATAACTAAAAACTCAAAATGTCCATAACGGGTGCGAAAGATCGTCTTTTGTACATCTGGCTCACTGATCCTCAACTGATGATATCCAGATCTCAAGTCTATCTTGGAAAACACCGACGCTCCTTGCAACTAGTTGAACAAATCATAGATCCTGGGCAGTGGATACTTGTTCTTTACAGTGATCTGGTTCAACATCTGGTAGTCTATACATAGCTGAAGTGAAACGTTCTTCTTCTTAACGAACAGAACCGGTACTCCTCAAGGCAAAACACTAGGACGAATAAATACCTTATCCATCAGTTCCTGTAGTTGATTCCGGAGCTCCCTCAACTTAGCAGGTGCCATCCTGTATAAAGCCTTGGAAATAGGACCTAATCCCAACACCAAATCAATCACAAACTCCACTTCCCTGTGTGGTGGCATACCAGGAAATTCCTTTGGAAAGACATTAGGATATTCCTGTACCACCAGCAAGTCGTGAATCTCAATCACAAGCGAAGTAGAAACTGTTACATAAGCCAAATAGCCCACACTACCTCTTGTCAAATGATGATAGGCCTTGATAGCAGAAATCACTTTTCTAGGCTCACCCGGTTTGGTGCCTTGCACTGCACACCAGCCTTGCCCTAGTCACTCTACCAGAACTCTTCTCTTGGCACAATCTATCATGGCTGAATGCTATGCCAGCCAGTCCATTCCCAGGATTACATCATAATCCTACATGTCCATCAGAATCAAACTGGCCTGAAAATTCCTGTCCCCCAGCTACATCTCCACTGATCTCAAATACCTCCATGCTAGACTGTGTTCTCCCAATGAAGTGACAACATCCAGGTGGAATGACAATCTGGCTGGCCTAGTCCCGATCTTAGAAGCAAATGACTCGGAGACAAAAGAAAATGAACTCTAGAGTCAAACAAGACTCGGACCATCCGATCAGCCACAAGAAAAGATCCTATCATCAGCACATCATAACCATAACCATAATCATAATCATGATAAAAGATAGTGTCAATTACATGTAGGATCCATTATTACAGGACAGGATTCAACTCGTATGGCCAAACTAATCCTCACCTTCCACAACATCTCCTTATGGACCAGCATCTAGGGCAGCAATGGAGACCCTCTCCCCTTGGTAAGCTGATGAGGCACATCTCCCGCTGGCTTCGGCTGACTAGGACAGTCCTTCTGATAGTGTCCGTCCTTCCCACAATTGTAGCATACTACACTGTCTAAGCTCCTTTGCCTGTGCCAACACTGTGCAGCTATATGTCCCTTCTTGCCACAGGCATGGCACGATCCCACCTTTGGACCATTGTTGGATCCCACATGACTAAACCCACACTTTCTTTCCTACCAAATGTAGGCCGCTCCTTTCTCTTTGTCACGCCCCACATTTTCCATAATAATTTAAAACAAATTAAATTACGGGAAAATCAAAGTCGAACAGTAAATATCTAACTACCAGGAACCTGTGTGTGCGACTAGGAGACTTTAGACTGTATGCGCTATGTTAACTCTCTGCATGCCAGCACCTGCAAACCAAAACACGAGGAAAAACGTATGAGTGACAAAAGTCACCCAGTACGCACCCTAGGAAAACCACAAAAAACAAAACTATAATCAATTTTCCTTTTAAATTCATTTCGCAAACTATTTTCTCAAAGCCTCATAAACCAGGCCTACACAGGCCAAATCCACAATCGGGGCTCTACAAGCCCAAAGCCGCAAGCAAAGGCCCTCAATGGTCAAAACCACACACAGTGAGTCGGGAAGTCCGGCTTCGAGCAACCTAACTCTGGCCACACGTAGTCCACTAAGCAGCGACCCCAACGTTCTGCACTGCCACGGTGACGACCATTATAGGTGTTCAAGCTGTCCATTAGTACTTCATAGGTGTACTTTGCCCATTTATAAGAAGCCAACTTTTTTAGGTCACTAATGTAATGTAGCATCCAAGTTGGTATTGCACAACTTGAGTCAGGTACCAAGAAACTTGTTAACACCAAACATATCCACAATTGTACATACAATTCATCATCCTCACCTTTTTTTTTTTGAGCAATTTATTTAGTTGATGCTCGACTTCTACACGTTTCACTCTATGTTGTCCTTCAAACATTTTGTCTAACACAGACGATGCTTTGAAAATTTTCACTTCTAATATATTCTCTCCAGTGTTAGGTAGATCTAGTATTTCTGCAATGTCATCACTACTAAATTTTAATTTCTCTTTGCCCACATAGAATTTACTATTTCCAACATAGTTGGAAATAATGATGTCTAAATCTTTATTCACTACTTTGCAAAGAGGCATTTGTAAGAATTGTTTGAAAATGTTTTATTTATTATTTGTGTCAATCTTTCACTAAAGTCATTAAACTTCATAAACTTTATCAATGCATAGGGTATACACCTATGCTGATTTGAAAAAAAAAGTTTGTCTATGTTAGACATTCAGTAAATTTGAATAAACAAGTGTAGATAAGAACAAATACTAACAAAATTCTTTATAATAATTGAAATTCTTACTTTTAGTTCTTTCCTCGTGTGAGTTAGATTCTTCTTCATCGCTTTCTTCTCGTTTGTCATGCACTTTTCCAGATTGTTCATCTACCAAATTACATGTACAACTGTTACAACAAAATTTTTACCAAATATTTATTAAAGGGTTACAACAAATCTTTCAACTTACTTGGTTTCATTCCACTAGTTTTTGGCATTAGCTTCATGCGACCTCTTGATGGATGCTTGTCCAAATTTCCTTTGGTAAAGTGGACAATATTAGATGATTTTCCTTGTATTAAATTAATTTAAAGAGAACTTGTAAAATTATAAAGCGTTCAAAAGCTTTCCTATAACCATTCGTCTCAATTGATTACATAGATCAATAAAAAACTGAATTTTAATATAATCAGAACTTAAGTTATTATGAAGTTTTAAGTTTCATTAAAACTTATGTCATAGTTTACGTGACTACATTGGCCTTATACCGATGAAAAAAAATAAATTTAAAGCATGACTTTTTTATCCGAATAACTTAATTTATTGCAATTTAACTTTATGTTTGTTACATATTTTCAAAAACAGTAACTAAAGTTGGTTTTATATAAATTAATATTTTTGTTCACTATTTCAGGTTTTACCCTTTTACTAGAATTGACTAATTTAGTTATTTGCTATTATATATATGGTTGAAAAAAGAGTTGTTACCGTGAGCACAACTTAAGTTTTTTAAGTATACTTAAGTTTCCGTTATACTTAAATTTTAGTATCTTTAGATAAATTATTTTATTATAAAAATATATATATACATCTCGAACTTATTCCCTTAAAACTTATTTTATTTTTTGTTCTGTATAATTCTTTACATATTCTTTCATACA
>JAMKQA010063596.1:0-12434 GCA_024699735.1 Posidonia australis | reverse complement strand
CCAGGGATGTGCGCTGGCTAGGTGCGCCACCTATGTGTGCTAGGGAAGTGTGCTAGGTTGGTGTGCTAGCTAGGTGTGCTAGGTTGGTGTGCTAGCTATGTGCTCTCCCCTACTGGTCTGGTTTTCAAACTGGGCTGCAGGCTTGCTATGGGCTTGGGGTTGGTTCAAGGATCAGCCACATCCAAAGCAACAATTGGAGTTTTATCAATGAGTCACCTCAAAATCGGGGTGTCTACACCCGTGCCTCCCCGTCTCCTTCGATGGGATGGATGGTCGGCGCCATGCAAGGGGAGGCAGAGATAAAGAGAGGGAGGCAAGAGTGGGCAGAGGAGGAGGGTGGCGAGAAAGGAAAGGAGGAGGAGAGAGAGAGAGGGGGCACGCAAGCTGGGAGGAGGATGGTCAGCGTGTGGGTGTTTCCACCGGAGGCCGAGGTTCACCGGAGCTTCGCCGAGGCGACGCTAGGTTGCGATGAACTCGTTGGAGTTGCATGGGCCGCCGAAGAGGTACACGATCCCTCCCTTCTCTTGTTTCTTGCTTCCTTGAAAATAATGAGAAAATGCATGGAAATTGTAGAAAAATAGGAAAAATGATGAGAACAAGTTGTAATGCATGAAAACATAGATATCATGCGGTTAGGATGAAGAATATGTGGAATTGAATGTGATTTGGGATGTAAGCTACAGTAGGTTTAATTGAGCTCTTCCCTTTTGTGAATTTCGTATGAATCACGTAGTTGATGGATTGAGGAGTTTTGAAGTAGACTCAAGGGTCTATGCCCCATGATTTATTGGACAATTTTGGTGTGTGTTTGGGAGGTCCGATCGAGGCTCCCACTTTGGGCGATTTTCGCTGCTTGAAACAGGGGAGTGCCCTGGTTGAGGGTATTTCGGTATGCCGAATTGAATTCGATATGCCGAAATCTTGACAGATTAAGCCAGGATACCTGGTTTCGGTAGACCGAAATTATCCGGTCGACCGAATCAGGGATTTTCAGTATACCAAAAATGTTCGGTAAACCGAACCAGGGAATTTTGGTATTCCGAACCTGGTTTCGGTCTGTCATTTTTGGCCTAACCCTGATATGCATAAATATGAATTTAAGTGAAGGATAAATGGTTTTAAACGGTGTGTTAGGCATATGTAAATGTTGTTTTCCCCATGTAATGACATGGAGGAATGTGGAACCCAAATAAATAGATTTGGGCATGGTTGTGGGTTTTAGACCCTATAAATAAACAAAATGGCTGATTATGTGTGGTTTCTAGGCATGAGACCTAATTTGTGATTTTAAGCATGGTTTTCATGATTTGAGTGGGGACCCCAGTGGAGGTTCAAGAGTTGCATGTAGACAAATTCGTGCAATGAAAAGAATGAAATGGAAATGGTTTTGAAAAGATAATCTTAAAGAGTTTTGAAAATGGAACACCAATAATGTGTTAAAGAACCACGGGGGTTGGTGTCGACAACGTGGTCAAAGTATGAGACTCCAATGAAACCAATTGTCAGACACGACTGTGGTTGTTGAGCTTGAGACATTGTAGGCTGAGCTTGGGTCGTTGTACCTAGTTGTTCAGGTCATCAAGCTCGTGATGGAGTTGGCTGAGCCTAGGTTATTGAACCTAGTTGTTCGGGTCACCGATGGTGTAGGCTGAGCCTGGGTAATTGTACCTAGTTGTTCAGGTCACTGATGGGGCGTCAGACAAAGATGTATCCCTGTGCATATATGACAAAGAAATTGACGCTAGTTAGCTGGGGCGATGGCATCCCGCACGGGGAATTTCACCACGACAGTGCAGGGAGGTAGGGGAAATGATGTCCTCGCCTACTGCTTGTGTGTCAGGTTACCCCTGATCAAGGTAACATCAGTAAAGAAAAAAGTGGAAATGAATGAGAAAAGAGTGTGATTTGAAAAATGAAAAGAAATGTGGCTTGACCAGGATTTGACTCATGAATGGTCCTAAAATCCTGGAATGAAATAATGACGATGTTTTAACCAATTACCAGCCAGTATTTATGATTTTACTTTTGAGCCTAAGAGGCATTATGTTTCAGGCTAGATTTGGTCAGAAATATGAATTTTTAAAGTAATTTCGATTTTAGGAAGAAATCCCAAGTATGTAAAAAGGCATGTTTTGGAAAACAATTTCAAGATATTTTTGAAAAGAAACAAAAAATGTGAGTTTCTGAAAAAGAATGTGTTTGGAATGAATTTCCAAATATTTTGAAAAAGAAAGATGGGTTTTGAAAAGAGTTTGGACTTGGGCTCAAGAACCTATGTGATTTCAAACAGAATAAAAGTGAATGAGGTTTCAAAAAAGGAAAAGTGGATCTTTTTAAAAGAAAAATTAGACTTTGAAAAATTTAAAAGTTGAGTTTTATTAGTTTTACAGAGATTTCTGTGGTTTTGTGTGTTTGGGACGCGTACTAGGTTACTTAGATGTCACTCACACGTGCTTGTTTGTTTTCAGGTGCAGCCGAGTCCTAGTGCAGGAATCGGAGCTTCTAGCCGCACATTGAGATCTTGAAGGTGAGCCTTAGTTACAGTTATTTAATGTTTCTATAATTAGTGTAATTTTGCTTGTGATACTATGGTTTAAGTAGTGTGCCCGGGTTTGGGGCGTAACAGAAGGATAAATCATATGCTACATAAGTTGGGTGTTTTAACTATATACAGACATGTACTCAACCAAATCTAGCTTTTGTTACTGAGTATCTGAGAAGACATTAAAGTGATCAAGGACTTTCACATTGGCAAGCTGTAAAGAAGGCTATGAGATATCTTCAAGGAAATAAAAATCTCATGCTTACATACAGACGATTAGATCAACTAGAGGTCATGGGATTCTCTAACTCAGATGTTACTAAGTGTGTTGATACTAGAAAATCCACTTCTAGATATATTTTCTTACTTACTGAGGAGGTTATTTTAGGGTCCAATACCAAACAGAAGATAGTTACTACTTTCACCATGGAGGCTGAGTATGTAGCTTACTATATGGCATCTTCGCAAACTATTTGAATACATAACTTTATCACATGCTTTAGTGTCATGAGCTCTGTAGAGAAACCCATAAAGATATATTGTGATAATGAAGCGACAATTAAATTCTCTAATAACAACAAGAGCTCTAGTGCATGCCAGAATATGAAGATCAAGTTCTTAATTGTCAATGAGAGAATTAAAGGTCATTTGATATATATTGAGTATATTAAAACTGTCACACCCCACATTTTCTGCAATAATTTTAAAACAAATAAAATTACGGGAAAATTAAAGCTAAACAGTAAATACCTAACTACCGGGAACCTGTGTGTGCGGTTAGGAGACTCCGACCTATATGCACTACACTAAACCAATCGCATGTCTGCACTTGCAAACCAAAACCATAAGGAAAACGCATGAGTGACCAAAGTCACCCAGTACGCACCTCATGGAAAACCACGGAAAACAAAACTATAATTAATTTTCCTTTCAAATTCATTTCGCAAACTTTTTTCTCAAAACCTCACAAACCATGCCCACACCGGCCAAAACCACAACCGGGGCTCTACTAGCCCGAAACCACAAGCAAAGGCCCTCAATGGCCAAAACCACACACAGTGAGTCGGGAAGCCCAGCCCCAGGCAACCTAACTCTGGCCACACGTAGTCTACCATGGAGCGACCACGGCGTTCTACACTGCCATAGTGTGCCACCCTGTGTAGGAACCAACCACCTTCCCACGATTCTCCCACCTGGAGAACCCTCACAAAGCCAACCCCTCCTTGGGAAGGTTATCCTGTCTCTCAGGACGCTACCAACTATAGGGCATGTGTGCCACCCGCACTGCCACCATAGGGTCGACCTCCTCACGGCATCCTCCACACACGGTGCTCAGGAGAGAGTGTCATACCTCCACATCCGACGACACCCAAGCCTTAGTGCTCACAGCGACAGCAAGAGTATCATACCTCCCCGTCATGCCACAAAAGATCTCAACCCACGGACCACAACCCTAGCTTTGAGACGATAGTCAAGGAGTCTTATACCTCCAAGACCCGACGCCCCTCAGCCACAGCTATCTCGGCCCCTGACCTCGACTAGGGAGTCGCGCCTGACCACCTGAGAATGTCGTCACATTCCCTGGTCCAGACGACACAATCCCACACTGTCTCGGCCCACACATAGAAAACCAGGAAAAACAATCTCCAAAACAGGCTAACTATTTCTTTGAAATTCATTTCCAAAACCATTTTCATATCTTTGAAAATTCTTCCAAAACCTCGCCAATACGGCGCATCAGGTGTCCCATGGGACCACCTCTGATGGCCCACAATTCCCCACAATAGGGCAAAACACAGTAGTCTAGAAAGCCCTTAGAAAAACACATTTTTATAAACATATTTGGGCCCAAAATCGGCATGCCAGAAAACAGGTCCGGTATGCCGAAAATCCTTGGTTCGGTAGATAGATCTGGATCGGTCGATCGAATCAAATCAACGGTCAACACTAAGGCCAAATTTGGTATGTCGAAACTGGTTCGATCAATCGAAATCTCTTGATTTGGGCGACTGTCCAAAATCGAACGATCAAATTTCAACCAGAGGACCTAATCTAACAGAAAAACGGCATACCGAAATGGTTTGGTATACCGAATTCTACGAAAAATAGAAAACAGCCCAAACCCTACCGTCCGAAATCGCCCCAACTGGGACCTCCGATCAAACCGCTAAACAAGCATCAAAAATCATGCATAAAACATAAGATGTAGACCCTCAAGTCTACTCCAAATCCCAACAAACAAAACTAAAATTCATTCACCATGCATCAAGATATAAAATCACAGAGGCAGAAGGGCCAAAATGACCCAAGACGCACCAACCACCATAAATGTCCATAAATTCTAGGAATGTAAATTTACCTAGATTTCATGCAATCCTATCAATTTCTATCATTTTCATGCTCTCTATTACAAGGAGTGGAGATGCGTACCTGAAAACGGCCTCTGGTGATCTCCGGCTGACTCCTTCGAATTCCGGAGACCATGGCCTCACCACGACCCCGAGGACACTCCACCCAAGATCCACGCACCACCACGAGCCACCACAGCCCTCCACTTTGCTCCCTCTCTCTCTCTCTCTCTCTCTCTGTCAACGCTTGGGAAGAAGAAACATGGGATGCGAGTGGATAGGGAAGAAGAGGGGGAAAGAGGAAGGAGGAGTGGGGAGGAAGGAAAGGAAGGGAAAAAAAGGTAGGGAAGAAGCGGAATGCGCACGTCAAGATGGAGGGGAAAAAGAAGAAGGAAGAAGGAGAAGACGGTAATGAGCGGTGGAGGAGTGCGGTGCGGCTTATAAAGCATGCGCCCGCAGTAACTGGGAGCGTGCTCACCTACACGTCTTAACCACCGACACACCGCACAAGCAACCAACCACTCCGCCCAACCACCAGCCAAAACCAACGGCCCATGAATGTGGGCCCCACACGGACCCCACACCTAGGCCCCACACGGACCCACACCCGGGCTCCACACGCACAGTTCCACAATGCACAGTGACAACCAAGCACAGGGACATGCGAATAGAAGCCAGCCCATGAGACCCAAGCCCAAAAGCACAAAACCACACAACGGGTCTTGGAACAGTAACACCCGTCCAGGAATAAAATTCATAAAATGTAAATAATTACAAAATGATTTTTACGGGTGTTACATCATAAGCTCCATAAAAGAAGATTTTTCCTTCAAAATCACTAGGGGAAAAGATACAGGCACTGGGCTAGGATGGCTTCCTCACGTTCCCATGTGGCCTCCTCGGCTCCATGATGCTACCACTGCACCAAGACCAGTGGAATCACCTTGTTCCACAGCACTTGCTCTTTGCGGTCCACAATCTTGACGGCATCCTCCACAAAGGAAAGATCTTCCTGGAGCCCTTCTGGTTGAACTGGGATCACTTGAGAAACATCAGCCAGGCACTTCATCAGCATGGAGACATGGAAGACGTCGTGCACGGACAACATCTCTGGTGGTAAATCCAACCAATAGGCAACTTCACCGATCCTCTAGGTGATCTGGTATGGGCCAATATAGCGGGGACTCAGCTTGCAACACATCCCAAACCTCATGACACCCTTAGTCGGCGACACCTTCAGGAACACATAGTCTCCCAGCAGAAACTCCAGCAGTCTCCGCCTCCTATCGGCATAGCTCTTTTGTCGACTCTGTGCAGCCAACAGCCTACTACTGATCAAATCCACCTTGTCTACATACAGCTGCACAAGCTCAGGACCAATCAACTAACGCTCGCCCACTTCACTCCAGCAAACCGGTGACCTGCATGGCCTACCGTACAAAGCTTCGTACGGCGCCATTTCGATGCTCGAGTGATAACTATTATTGTAGGCGAACTCAATCTGGGGCAAATGGTCCTCCCAACTCCCTTGAAAGTCTAAGGCACATGCTCTGAGCATATCCTCCAGCATCTAGATAGTCCTCTCTGTCTGACCATGCGACTATGGATGAAATGTTGTGCCATAGTTGAGCACAGTGCCAAAGGCCTCTTGCAGAGTTCTCCAGAACCTTGAGGTGAACCTTGTGTCTCTGTCTGACACAATGGACACCAGAACACCATACAACATCACCACCTCGGAGACATACAACTCTACTAGGCAGTGCATCAAAAGCTTCACCCGAATGGCTAGGAAGTGAGCCACACAGTGTCATTCTTCCTCTGAGTCCATGGCAAACCAGTCACGAAGTCCATCAAGATGTGCTCCCACTTCCACACAAGCATATCCAATGGCTGCAAGGTTCCTCCAGGTCTCTGGTGCTCTGCCTTGACCAACTGGCAGGTGGTACACCTCGCCACGTGGTCAGCAATATCTCTCTTCATGCTAGGCCACCAAAAGTTCCACTTCAGGTCTCGATACATCTTCGTACTACTAGGGTGAATAGTGTACCTAGACTGATGCACTTCATCCAGCAACCTCTGCCTGGCCTCCTCATGCTGGGGTACATACAAACGCATATCATACCTCAGCTCTCCATATGCTCCAATAGAGAAATGAGGCTTTCCACTAGCCTCCTGCTTCTCAAACACAACCTAAACAAACGGATCCAGCTGCTGACAAGCGACAATAAACTTTAACAGCTTCAAGAGAACAGACAGGTTGGCCACCCAGGCACCAACCGTTCCTCGAGCTTACCGCTTCGGCTAGCAGCTCACCAAATCCTCCAACATGGTACACTCCTTGAGCATCAGGCTCGCCATCACATTCGTACACCGACTTAGCGCATCGGCGACCACGTTGGCCTTGCTGGGATGATAGGACATACTGAAATCATAGTCCTTCAAATACTCCACCCAACTGCGCTGCCTCAGGTTGAGGTCCCTCTGCGTGAATATATACTTTAAGCTCTGATGATCGGTGAAGACCTTAGATTGCTCCCCATAGAGATAGTGTCGCCAAAGCTTAAAAGTGAACACTACGGTAGCCATCTCCAAATCGTGCGTCGGGTAGTTCATCTCATGATCCTTCAACTAGCGCGAAGCATACGCGATGACATTGTCATGCTGCATCAGAACACACCCTAACCCAACACCACCGGCATCACTATACACAGTGAAGCCACCACTTCCAGAAGGCAGAGTCAATATAGGGGTAGAACCCAAACGAGACTTCAGCTCTTGGAAACTCGCCTCATAATTCTAGTCCCAGTAGAAAGGAACTCCATTCCTAGTCAACTCTGTCAAAGGCGCGGCTATGGAGGAGAAATCCCTGATAAACCTCCTATAATAGCCTGCCAGACCTAAGAAATTCCTGATCTCCGACACAATCCTGGGTCGCTCCCAATTGCTCACCGCCTTGACTTTGGCAGGATCCACTCTAATGCCTTCTAAAGAAATCAAATGGCCAAGGAACATGACCTCACTCAACCACAACTCACACTTGGAGAATTTGGTGAACAGCTGATGATGCCTCAGAGTATCCAAAATCGCCCTCAGGTGCAAGGCATGAGTCTCAACATCAGGAGAATAGACCAGCACGTCATCAACAAAAACCAAAACGAACTGGTCTAGAAAATGGCTGAAAATTCTGTTCATCAGATCCATGAACATAGTCGGTGCATTAGTCAAGCCAAAAGGCATGACTGTGAACTCATAATGCCCGTACCGCGTCCAAAAAGCAGCCTTCTGAATGTCTGAGTCTCGTATCCTCAACTGGTGATACCCTGACCTCAAATCAATCTTCGAGAACACCAATGTAGATTGCAACTGGTCGAACAGGTCATCAATGTGGGACAGGGGATACTTGTTCTTCACTGTGATCTGGTTCAGCATCCGATAATCTATACACAGTCGGAGCGAATCATCCTTCTTACGAAAGAACAAGACAAGCGCTCCCCACGGAGACACACTTGACCTGATAAACCCCTTGTCCAGTAACTCCTACAACTGAGACTTGAGCTCTCGTAATTCCACTGGCGCCGTGCGATAAGGAGGCTTTGACACAGCACCAGAAGCAGAGATTACATCGATTGAGGACTCTACTTCCCTATGAGGTGGCATATCAGGCAAATCGTTAGGGAAAACGTCGTAATATTCACACGCCACAAAGATGTTGTGAGCACCCAACACAGGAGAAGTTGAGGTAACTATACTAGCTAGATACCCCATGCAACTCTTGACCAAAGACTTATAAGCCTTCATAGCTGAAATGACAAGCTTAGGCTCACCCTGACACCCACCTTGCACAAAAAAGGACCCATCCTTAGGAGACCCAAAATAAACTCTCCTTTTAGCACAGTCTATCAAAGCGGATTGTTGCACCAACCAATCCATGCCGAGTATCACATCGTACTCCTGCATGTCCATCACGATCAGGCTGGCATCAAACTCTCTGACATTCAGCGTCAAGTCGACAGACCGTAGATACCTCCAAGCCAAACTGTGCTCCACCAACGGCGTCACCATGCTAAAATGAAAGGCTAGCCTAGCTGGTCTCTCTCCCAACTCCGCCGCGAAAGACTCAGGGATAAAGGAGAAAGAACTCCCTGAGTCGAACAACACTTTGGCCATCCGGCCAACCACAATAAAAGAACCTGATGGCCAAACAAAACAACACCACACATCCATTCAATTAGGTAGATGTCCAGATTACAAGGAGATTACAACATATCTCAATGGGTTACAAAACCAACTATACATCCTTACCCTCAACAACATCTCTCGAAGACCCAGCACCTGGAGCTGCAATGGTGAACGTTCGTCCTCTAGTCGGTTGTTGTGGTGCGCTTCCTGCCTTCTTAGGCGGTTCCGGACAAGATCTCTGAACGTGTCCTGCCTTCCCACAGTTATAGCACACCATCGAGGTCGGAGTCCGTCTAGGTTGGGGACAAAATGCAGCGATGTGGCCCACCTAACCACAGTTGAAGCATTGGTTCCCACCGGGAGCACTGCACCTTGTTTGACTGAGGCCCACTCCACTACCCCCAGCAAAACTCCATTGGCCCACAGAGGAAACACTGGACCTTGCATTCTATTTTTTCTCAGGGCTACCCAAACTACCAACACTTGGAGGACCGGAGAAAGAGAACTGGGAGGTAAAAGAGGACTTACCCTTCCCCTTGGGACGACACTGCAGAAACTTTTGATGCTCTGCCTCAAAGTGGTAAGCCATCCCAACTATGTCCTCCATAGTCTGGCACCTACAGCCCATCACCTTCACCAGTAGCCCAGGATTCAAGCCGTCCAGAAACCTTTGCTCCCGCTCCTCCTCAGACTCATAGGTAGGAGCAAAGCGTTTCAGCCGTGCGAACTTAGTCTCATACTCGAGCACCGACATTCGTCCCTGCTCTAGAATCCAAAAATCCTTGCGAAGTTGCTCCTTCACATGAGCAGGAAAATACTTGCCATAGACGGCTGCCTTGAAATCCTTCCATTGGATGCAAAATGTGACTGAGTTTGGGAACTTCAGCCGCCTCACAGACTTCTACCACCTATCTGCCTCACCATTCAACAGGTAGGTCGCCAGCCGCACCCAATGCTCCTTTGGGCACGCCATGCTCTCCAACATCTTCACCAACTTCTCCAGCCAGGCCTCGCTCTCCTCAACACTAACCTTCCCCTTGAACGACGATGGACGAATCTTCGTGAACTGGTTCAGCCACAGGTCACCCGACGGTTCACTCGCACTACTCTTGTTGAACACGTGAGAGATCTCGTGCGCCAAACTCCTCAGTTCCGCACGAACCGCCGTCCATCCACTTATATCCTCTTTAGACTCGGTCTCCTGGACAGTGGCCTTGCCCTTACGACCACGAGGAGGCATCCTACGGGAGAAAGGCAAAGTACCTACACCACAGACAAAACAACACGAAAACCATGCCAAGAATCAGGTGCAGACTCTACCATGCATGAAAAACCTATGGAGTTTCTAGACCGGACACCCTAAGTGTAGTACTAACCTAGTGCGACCTAGTGAACCTGGAGCTATGATAACAAAAAATGTCATGCCCCACATTTTCCGTAATAATTTTAAAACAAATTAAATTAGAGAAAAATTAAAGCTAAACAGTAAATACCTAACTACTAGGAACCTGTGTGTGCAGCTAGGAGACTCCGATCTATTTGCACTACACTAAACCAATCGCATGTTTGCACCTGCAAACCAAAATCACAAGGAAAACGCATGAGTGACCAAAGTCACCCAGTACGCACCTCAAGGAAAACCACAGAAAACAAAACTATAATTAATTTTTCTTTTAAATTCATTTCGCAAACTATTTTCTCAAAACCTCACAAACCATGCCCACATCGGCCAAAACCACAACCAGGGCTCTACTAGCCCGAAACCACAAGCAAAGGCCCTCAATGGTCAAAACTACACACAGTGAATCAGGAAGCCCAGCGACAGGCAACCTAACTCTGGCCACACGATTCAGGAGTGACCACGACGTTCTACACTACCATGGTGTGCCACCCTGTGTAGGAGCCAACCACCATCCCACGATTCTCCGACCTGGAGAACCCTCACAAGGCCAACCCCTCCTTGGGAAGGTTGTCTTGTGTCTCAGGACGCTACCAGTTACGAGGCACGTGTCCCACCCACATTGGCCACTTCAGGGTCCGCCTCCTCATGGCGTCCTCCACACACGGTGCTCAGGAGGGAATGTCATACCTCCACACCCGATGACACCCGAGCCTTAATGCTCACACCGATAGCAGGAGTATCATACTTCCCCATCATGCCACAAGACACCTCAACCTGCGGACTATAACCCTAGCCTTGAGACGACAGTTAGAGAGTCTCATACCTCTAGGACCCGATGTGCCTCAGCCTCAGGTATCTCGGCCCCCGACCTCCACCAGGGAGTCACGCCCAACCACCCGAGAATATCGTCACATTCCCTAGTCCCAACCACATGGCCCCACACTGTCTTTGCCCGCACACAGAAAACCAGGAAAAATATTTTCCAAAACGGGCTAACTATTTCTTTGAAATCCATTTCCAAAACCATCTTCATATCTTTGAAAATTCTTCCAAAACTTCAGCAATAAGGCACATCAGGTGTCCCAAGGAACCACCTCTGACAGCCCACAATTCCCCACAATAAGGCAAAACACAGTAGTCTAGAAAGCCCTTCGAAAAAGACATTTTTATAAACATATTTGGGCCCAGAATCAGCATGCAGGAAAATAGGTACGGTATGCCAAAAAACCCTGGTTTGGTAGACAGACCAGGATCGGTCGACCAAATCAGGTCAACGGTCAACACTCAGGCCAAATTCAGTATGTCGAAAATGGTTTGGTCTATCAAAATCTCCTGATTCGGGCGACCATCCAAAATCGAACGATCAAATTTCGACAAGATGACCTAATTTGATAGAAAAATGGCATATTGAAATGGTTTGGTATGCCGAATTCTACGAAAAATAGAAAACGGCCCAAACCCTACCGTCTGAAATTACCCTAATTGGGACCTCCGATCGGACCCCTAAACAAGCACTAGAAATCATGCATAAAACATAAGTTGTAGACCCTAAAGTCTACTCCAAATCCCAACAAACAAAACTAAAATCCATTCACCATGCATCAAGATATAAAATCACAAAAGCAGAAGGGCCAAAATGACTCAAGACGCACCAACCACCATAAATGTCCATAAATTCACCATAAATTCTAGGAATGTAAATTTACCTAGATTTCATGCAATCCTATCAATTTCTATCATTTTCATGCTCTCTATTACGAGGAGTGGAGATGCGTACCTGAAAAACGGCCTCCGGCGATATCCGACTGACTCCGACGAATTCTGGCAACCACAACCTCACCACGACCCCGAGGACACTCCACCCAAGCTCCACGCACCACCCCAGCCCTCCACCTCACTCTCTCTCTCTCTCTCTCTCTCTCTCTCTCTCTCTCTCTCTCTCTCTCTCTCTCTCTCTCTCTCT
>JAMKQA010063594.1:0-12378 GCA_024699735.1 Posidonia australis | reverse complement strand
AACCCAAAGTTTCTAACCTCTCCTAATGGTTGCCTATGGGTGTCCTTATATAGGATTTTCTCATGGGTAACTCCTAGGAATGCAAGGAGCCTCGTAGACGAAAAGCCTGGAAGATTCCATGGCATATTCGTTACTAGAGGTAACAGTCATGGGAGGTGGAAAGCCAGCAGCCAGCAGCCTGCAAAATGGCTGGGTGCCTGGGATGTGCGTCGGGTATGTGCGCCTGCAAGGTGTGCTAGGTAGATGTACTAGCTAGGTGTGCCAGGGAGGTGTGCTAGCTACGTGTGCTAGGTAAGTGTGCTAGCTAGGTGTGCCGGGTAAGTATGCTAGCTAGGTGCTCTCTCCTACCTATCGGGAATTCTAGTTGGGCTGCGGACTTGCTATGGGTTTAAGGTTGGTTCAAGGGTTAGCCACATCCAAAGCAACAACTGGAAAGCTCATCCATGGGTCACCTCAAAATCGGGGTGTCTACACATTCATGCAAGTTTTATTACATTTAGGTCCCTAAGATCCTGATTTCATTGCACTTAAGTCCTGAACATTTACATTTGGCCCTTAGAACTTTTTAAAATGAGTTTTCCTTGTGAAATTTGCATTATGAACCCTAAAAGATTTTAAAATCACACTGACTATCATTAAAATTGAATTTTTATCACATTTAAGTTCTAAGCTTTTGCAATAAGCCCTAGAGTTTTTAAAAAATAAGTTCTTCTTGTGCATTTTGCATCTTGGACCCTAGGAAATTTTATAATTGCATTGATCATCATGAAAGCCTAATTTTTATCACATTAAGGCCCAGAAATTTTGCATGTAAGTCCCTACATTCCTAATAAATAATTCTTGAGCACAGAAAATTTGCATCTATACCCTTAGATCAATTTTAAATCCACCATTTAGGGTTTTAAATGTTTTCTTGCATATTTTTGATATTTTTCACTTATTGCATTTCATATTTTATATTTAATCATAGATTCCATTTAAAAATCATGTTTCCACTGTGAATTGATCTTTAGTTTCACATTTTAATCACATTTGCACTTATGTGTGAATTTTGCACTTTAGACTCTAATTTTTTTAGGAAATTACTCAGGTGCAATTTTCACACATCTCAGTGCCACGTTGTCATTTGATCCATCATCTGCATATCAGAATAGAAGTCACTAAATATATTTTGATCCAGATTCTCACCCTTTTTGTGAACTTTGCAATTTAGTCCTTGTGTTTGCCCTTTATTATGTTTACATCATTTTGTTGTTGTTCCTCTCCATGTTTTCTTGCCAATGACATTTTCTTGACATTTGACATACACTTTAACATATCTCAGATCATGTATCATCCCCATACATGCATTTATTACATCTAGCCATTAAAATGACCAAATTGCCCCTATGCCTCCAATCCATGTGCATGTATTTTAGTTTCCACACTCAGTCTTGCATAAACCTTCTCCAAGTCATTCCATAGCCCTTTTTGCACACTTAGGTACACACCCATGCATTTTATAGAGTTTTTGTCACATTTGCGCACCAGTCCATCCTTTTTTAGCATGCCTGCATCTCGTGTGCTTCCTTCTTGGATTTTTCTTCACCTTATTTTCGAAGTCCCTCATCCGACATTCGATTTGATTCTCTTTACTCCAACGTTTCGCGTTTTTCGATTTGATTTGGATTTCATCGCCCGAGGGCGTACACAAACTGACCGTAAGGCTCACATTAGTCCATTTGCGAATTATCTCTCCTTTTTAATTTTCACGATTTTTTTCATGATTTCAAGGACTTGGGTTAACCCCACTTTTATCCTTTTTACATCAGTATGGTTTTCCGAGGCTTTCCTTCCAAAAACCTTGTCATTTCATGTGATTTTCTTTGTCGTGTCGTTTTTCATGATTGCAATGTTTTGTGTGGATTTCTTTGCAGTTTTCGCATTCTATCTTGCACATCCATCGAGACTTGTCTTGGCATTTATAGTAGCATGTTTAAAGCACGATCTAGGCTTAGCAAGCATTCATTTAGCCTTTAGTAAGCGAATTAGACTAGGAAGACAGAGTTTCTCGGGCGTGCGGGGGTGCCTAACACATTCTCTGTGCGTAATAGGAATCCTTACCCATCCTCTGGTTAGCAGACATCTAGCCTTCATATTTGCATCTCATGCATTCAATCTTTTGTGGTTTTCCTCATCTTTCCCTTAAAAGACTAAGTGGCGACTTCTTTTCTTTCTTTGTTTTATCCTTTCTTACGCCTTCGCCATCTTGGCATGGCTGTGATCTCTTCCCTTTGGCGTGACACTGTGCCGGACCCTCGGGTTGGCATGGTCACAAGAAGGATATTGGTGGAACTCATCATAACGTGCTGCTACGGTAGCCTTACAAGTCTAGACATGAGACCACTGAAATACACTTAAACTACTTATTAAGTGTGAAGCTCATGTCAAAGCTTTCACAATCTAGAATCCAGGGCCACAAAGGTCATTGTTTCTAGTGAAACAATCACCTCAACCAATGGTAAGGACCACTCGGGAGTTAAACTCAAAGCAACTCCCATCAAGAGTAATCGAACCAACACGACTTGGTCCTCCTTCCTAGCTGATCTACATACGATGCCACTATCTTGGAGAAGCTCTTGTGGAATCCCCGAGAATAGTCCACTAAGGCCAGTCAACAACTGATCATAGGAAAACATGTGGGATCACAACCAACAGCTAGATCTGCAGCACCACTAAACAAGACGGGTAGCCAACTTCACTTGACTCACCCCATCTTCGCCGTAGAAACCTAAAACCCAAAGAAAACCAAGGAGAAGAAGATCTCCCCAGATCGAACAGTACCGTGCTATTCGACCGACAAGTAAACAAGAAAATCAACAATAGGACACCCCAAGGAAACATTGGAGAAATAAATCTCCACTGCTCAGAAGCCACAACAACCATCTAGGAATCTGCTAAGTCACCTAGAAACAACACAACCATCTAGGGACCCACCAAGTTACCTAGAAACCATAGCAATCATCTAGGGACCCTCTATGTCACCTAGAAACAACACGACTATCTAGGGACCCACTAAGTCACCCAGAAACCACAGCAACCATTTAGGGACCCACCAATTCACCCAAAGACGATAACAACAATATAGAGACCCACCGAGTGTGACACCTAGGCTTGATTATCTATTTTAGTTGTAAACCATGTAATTAATTGTAATATTGTATAAATGGTTTATTAATAGATAATTTGTTGTTTCTTGTGATTGTGAGGATTGGGTTGTCTTTCTATGCACCTGTTTGTGATTTGGGATTAATGTGGAGTTTGGTTTGAAGGTGCACAGTTGTCTCGATTTGCATGTCCATCCTTTTCTCTTTCCATCTTCCTTTCTTTTTCTTCTTCCCTCATGAGCCCTCACCATCTTCGTCTTCTCTCCTCTTCTTCTCCAACTCGGGCCACCACTAATGGACATTTGTGCCTCCCCGTCGCCTCCGACATGAGGGCGATGAGATGGGTAGCCGACGTGACGCGAGGAGGAGGAAGAGATAAAGAGGGACAGAGGTGGGCGAAAGAGGAGGAAAGGAGATGCGAGAGAAAAGAGGGAAGGAAGAGAGGGGCGTGAGCGAGAGGAGGAGAGCTGAGCCGTGGTCCATCGGTGGGGAGAAGCTTCACTGGGGCAAGGGAGGCTTACCGGAGTTAGGAGAGCTCATTGCAGGAGGTACGCAGCCCTCTTTCTTCCTTTCACCCCTTTTTTCTACGGTTTTTGTTTAACATGTTAAATGCATGAAAATGGATATAAATGCATGTAAAATCGTAGAAAAAATAGTAGAATGGATAGAAATGTGTTGGATAGCATGAATATGTAGATATCATGTGGTTAGGATGAAAATTTGTAGGTTTATATGAGATTTAGGGATGTAAGCCACAGTAACTCAAAACATGCTTCACCCCTTTGTAATTTTCATGTAAATTGCATAGTGAATCGATCGATGATTAGTTTGAGGGGTTTTGAAGTAGACTCAAGGGTCTACACCCCATGATTTATTTGTCTTTTATGATGCTTGTTTGAGAGGTCCGTCGAAGGCTCTCAGTTTCAATGAATGTGTTGCCTGGAACAGCAGAGGTGCCCTGGTCCTGGGCAATTCAGCATGCCAAACTGGGTTCGGCATATTGAATTCCTGTCAGATTAAGCCATAATACCTTGTTTCGATAGGCCTATATCACCCAGTAGACTGAAACCGGGAGTTTTGGTATACCGAAAATGTTCGGTATACCGAACCAAGTATTTTTGGTATACCAAACCTAGTTTCGGTCTACCAATTTTGCCCTGGCCATATATATACAAATGTGAATGTAAAATGAAAATCAAAGGTTTTAGGTGGACAATGAGCGTGGGTTAATAGTGTTTTCCCCATGTAAATGTCCTAGAGGAATATGTGAACCCAAAAGGGTAAATTTGGGAATGGTTTTGGATTTGAAACCCTAAAAATGAATAAAAGTGATTAAATGTGTGGTTTTGGGGTATGAGACCCAATTTATGGTTTTAAAACATGATTTTAAATGAATTGAATTGGGATCCCAGTAGAGGGTCATGTGTTGCTTGGAACAAGTTCCTGCAACAAAAAGAATGAAACAAAAAATGGATTTGAAAAGGAAAACTTAAAGACTTTTGAAAATAAAACACAAGTAAGGTGTTAAGGAACTACGGGAGTTGGTGTCAACAATGTAGTAGGAGTACGAGACTCTAATGAAACCAATTGTCAGATACGACTGTGGATGTCGAGCTTGAAACGGTGTAGGCTGGGCCTAGGTATGTGGGCCTGGGTGATTGGGTCACCGAGCTCGTGATGGTGTAGGCTGGGCTTAGGAATATGAGACCTAGGTGTCCAGGTCACCGATGGTGTAGGCTGAGCCTGGGTTATTGAACCTAGTTGTTCGAGTCACCGATGGGACGTCAAATAAAGACGTATCTCCGTGCATATAAGAAAAGAAATTAAAGCTGGTTGGTCAGGGCAGTGTCCTCCCACATAGGGAACTTCACCGCGGTAGTGCAAAGAGATAGGGGAAATGATGTCCTCACCTACTGCTTGTGTGCCTAGTTACCCATGATCAAGGTAACATCAATAAAAAAAAAAAGTGAAAATGAATAAGGAAAGTGTATGGTTTTACGAAAATGAAAAGGAATGGTTTTGCTAGGATTGGAATTGTGAATGGTCCTAAAATCTTAGAAATGAATATGGATTGTGTTTTAACCAGTTACCAACCAATGTTTGTGATTTTGGTTTGAACCCGAGAGGCATTTGTGTTTTAGGCTGGATCTGGCCAAAAACGTGGATTTTTCAAAATATGAGAAAGGTTTTGAAAAGTACAAAAGAGAAAGAAAAGATGAGTTTTGGAAAATTATGGTTTTGGAAACAAATTTCCAAATGTTTTAAAAAGAAAAGGAAAAGTGAATTTTGAGAAAAGCATAGTCTTGGGACCAGATTCCCAAGTGATTTCAAAGGAAAAGAAAATGGTGTTTTAAAACTAGATTTTTTTAAAAAGAAAACCAAGTTTTATAAATTAAAAATTGTATTTCTAGTGTTTTGCCAGATTTTTGTTGTTGTGTGTTTGGGGCATGTACTAGGTGACTTAGATGTCACTCATGCGTGCTTTGGTTAGTTTTCAGATGTAGATTGTGTGTAGTTGAGTTCCGATGCTGGAGTAGGAGCTTCTAGCCACACATCGTTTCCTGGAGGTAAGCCTTAGTTACAATCATTTAATTATTGCTGTAATTAGTGAAATTTTGCTTATGATACTGTGATCTTGGTAGCGTACCTAGGATCGGGGCATTACACTAAGTCATCCAGAGATGACAACAACAATCTAAGGACCCATCGAGTCATCCAGAGACCACAACAATCATCTAGGAACCCATCGAGTCACCCAGAGACCACAGGAGGATGGAATTCAGAGCATCCTCTGCACCCACTACAAAGACAACCACAATAACGCATCTAGGAAGCTTCACACTTCACCCAGATGAGACAATAGGAGAATGGAGTTGCAGGCATTCTCCCAAACCGACACCAACTAATCGAGGACAAACAACAGAAAATGACCAAAGGCAACCAACAAACAACAAACACTAGCCAGAACAAAGAACAAATAGTCAAAGCAACCAATAACAAATAGACAACAACAGCAGCAACAACCATGGAAGGCACACCAGAAGCAGACAACTGTTGCACTCTGTCCTTCACAACAAAACACCAAATAACTCAACACTAGGTGGTGGCTAACCCTCTTAAAGGGAAACACATCCTTTGGTCAGTCGACATGGGATACCTAACCCCCTTAAAGGAAACAAGGCACCTCCCCTGCAACGTTCTACCTTCTCACATTTGTAGCATGCCAAGCAGACCAATACCTACAGCAGATGTATGCAACCTATAGGCAACACGACTCACTTGGCCTCACACACCCTAAGGTCTCCTACCTACGTGCCAACACTAAGCCTTACCTACTAAACAAATGCCACCACTCCTACAGGCAACATGGTGCTCCTGTCACACAAATCCGTGGGCAGCACCAACCACCACACTCTACGAGGTTGAGGAACCCAAATGAACCACTCCACACTAGCGAAATAAACTTTGCACTCCGCTCCCATTGCCATCTCAAAGTAGTTCCACTAAGTTAGCAATCTCGAGATCCAACCACTGGGAATCCTTCCAACAAGGAGTCGATGTCCATCTCCATCGAGAATGTAGACTATCACTCCCTAGGTTCCTTGTGGTTCTTCACACAATATCCTCATCGACACTGGAGTTAGAGCTGAAGACACCTCCTAACACCACAAGCAAGAAAAACAAGAAAATCAATAAATAGAGGTGTAAGTACACATGACATGCAAATTCTATGGAGTCACCTGATCAGACATTCCTAGGCTAGTGCTCCTAGGTAGACCTAAGCTCTAATACTAACTGTAACGATCCCCAAGTCGCTACTACTCAACCTAGCTAAAAAATTTCATTTTTCATTTTATCTTTTTAGCACAATTAAAATTATACTGATTATACAATAAAATCTAAGTACACTCAACAGAAATAAATCTAATAAACCATATAAATAAAACTAAAGTAAATACTCACCAGAATCCCTAATGTGTGGCAGCGTGACTCCTCCTATGTGCACTAGCTAAAATCAGCTCCTATCCCAACACCTACCAAAATAGAAATCAAAAGCACATATGAGTGACCACTCAAAATGATCACCCAGCACACACCCCACCTAACGAATCGACACACCTTGCCGAGGAAGCAGGCGTATCAATGCTCTACACAAACAAACAAAACAGCCCACGTGGATGCCACAACACCAAACCTAGGTAGTCCAACACAACCCGACAGGCAATAAAACCTCAAAATCGTTCTTTTCTTTTCTTTTCAAAACCATATGCATGCTCTTTAAAATCCTTTATGCACACTTGAAATGGCCACTCTTGCCAAATCAAGCTCAAAAGCCAAACCAAAGCACACAACTTGATCCCACACACTCTCTGTGTAGATCAGATAACCAGTGGTGTCTAAATGCTCTCTATAGCATCCAGAACACCCACAAAACACAAGCTATAAAACCTCTACTCTGCTCATCATGGTCCCCTCTGGTCCCAAGTGTGAATGCGGGATTTTGGAGAAGTGATCTAAGTGCACCTTTCATAGTCTTTCTTCACTTCACTTTTTGTCTCCTTTTATCATTTCCAACTCCTCCACTCCACAGATGATAGAATTGATGTGATTGCCACTCTTGGTTCGCTTTCGCTGGCCCTCGAGACGCCTATAGGAGATTTTATAGTGATTGTAGGTTTAGCTACCTTAGGACAGCGCCAGCACTACCTAAGGGTGCCCATGTTGGTGAGCTTCTTCTTCCTCTTTTCTTTTCCTTACAAAACAAAATCTAGAGTATGCAGATTACTACAGTGTAATAATAAGGCTCAAAGCAAATTAAAGATTAATAAGAAATAAAAGAGAAAATACTTAACCAAGGAGTTTTATCCTCCCAGTTGTATTAATGTTAATGCCTAACCACAACATGCAAAGTATAAAATGTGAAATGAAACATGCAAAATGAAAATCCCCCTTTTGTTTATGATGTGTATGCAACACGCAAGATGCCAGCGTGATGTGGTCGGAGTCGGTAGAAAAAAACTTAAGCCCTCCCTCAAAACTTCTCTACTCCCTCTCTCTCAAAATTATTTCTCCTCTCTTCTGGATAATCTCTGGTCAATTTCTTCCTCTCCCTCAAAGGCTGGGGATGCCTCTCAATTTATAAAGACATGGGAGGATCACAAAAGACAAAAAGGGACCAAAATTGGAAAGATTAAGACAGCTGCATTAAAAGTGTCCATTCTAAAAGTGTTGTACGCTTAGAAAAGGACATTCTATGTTTAACACCCAAAACTGGACGTTCAACACACCTAGAAGCCAGCTGTAACTAATCAAGGAATATTCTTTATTAAGGGGATAATTAAGTCTGGTCAAGGTCAAATTGACGTCCAACATGATTAAAGGAGTTTTCCAAAAAAGGAAACTATTTGAATTCAAAATTTTCCAAAAGAAGAAAGTGGTTGATGTGGCATGCCTAAGCTGTCAAGTGTAAGACACTGCAAGTTGCGCGTTCAACGTTGGATGCTCAGATCTTAGTGTTTAACACATTCAGTCCAGAAACTGTACAAATTTGGCTACCAATTCAAATGTAGTCAAACGAGGGATTTAATGAGGTAATAAAGACCCCTAAACATGATAAGAAGACTTGTTTGAAACTATTGGATCTATATTTGAAGTCCAAAAAAGAAAACTTGATAGAAATGGTAGGGAACAGCACTAGAGCCATTAAACGCCATATATAAGGCGTATAACGTTAAAAGCTGTAGATAAGGCATATAACATTAGACGCTTAGATCTTGGCGTATTACGTTAAATGCCAGAAACTGAGCATTCAATAGTTTGAATTGGCAAATGGCCTTTTAGAGAGTATTTAGGCTGAGCAAGAGACTTCTAAGGATAAATGAGACATGCTATGATGCAATGAGACTTAATAAAGATAAAGGAATGCTAAAAAGGGATATCTACAGATTGCTCCTCCTTGAAGATGATTTCGGCATGAAAATAGCTTCAAGGCTTGACGATATTCCTGTTTGGCATGACCCAAGGATTTTAAAAAGGATGAATGAGATCCAATACCTACTGCCACCAGGCTGGATAAGAGATCGAGCTAGATCAAGGATCCAACACTCGAACCTATGGGAAGACCAACACTTGGGTATGAGACCAAGATGGAAGAGGGAGAAGATCCAACACCTACTTCCACCATACTGGATAAGGGATTGAGCTGGATAAAGGATCCAACACTCGAGAAAATTTAAACTACATAGGGATTGAGCTGGATAAAGGATCCAACGCTCGAGAAAATTTAAACTACATAGGGATTGAGCTAGATAAAGGATCCAACACCTACTGCCACTAGACTGGACAAGGGATCGAGCTAGATAAAGGATCCAACACTCGAGAAAATTTAAACTACATAGGGATAGAGCTAGATAAGGATCCAATACTCAAGGAGTTTAGTGCTGAAATAAGGATCAAGCTGGATAATGATCCAACATTCGAGAGACACAGCCTTGGGCGTAACCCAAGGGAGTCAAATGAAGGGGCACAGTCTTAGGAGTAATCTAGAAGTGAAACTGAAAGGACACGACATTGGGCGTAACCCAAGGGGGTCAAATTCAAGGATCATAACCTCAGGCATAACCTGGAGTTCAAACTTAAAGGGCACTACCTCGGGCGTAACCTGAAGGGTTAAATTGGAAAGACACTGCCTCAAGCGTAACTTAAGATGTCAAATTGGAAAGACACTGCCTCAGGCGTAACCTAAGAGGTCAAACTGGAAAGACACTACTTCATGCGTAACCTGAGAGGTCAAATTGGAAAGGTTGGAAGACAATCGACACTTGAGCGAGGAAGTCTAAAGAGGATAACCGGTACTTGGCGAGGAAATCTTAAAAGCTGATAGAGACAACTGGCACTTAGGCAAGGAAGTATAAAGAGGATAACCGACACTTCAGTAAGGAAATCCTAAAAAGCTGAAAAAAGACAACCAATACTTAGACGAGGAAGTCTAAAGAGGATAACCAACATTTAAGTGAGGAAATCCTAAAAAGAGACATCCAGCACTTGAGCGAGGAAGTCTACAAAGGATAATCAGTACTTTGGCGAGGAAATCGTAAAAGAACTGAAAGAGTCAATCGACACTTGGGTGAGGAAGTCTAAAGAGGATAATCGACATATGGGTGAGGAAATCCTAAAAAGCTGAAAAGAGACAACCGACACTTGAGCAAGGAAGTCTAAAGAAGATAACTGAACTTGGGCAAGGAAATCTTAAAAGGTTTTGAAAGACAATCGGCACTTGGGCGAGGAAATCCAAGAAGGATAACCAACACTTGGGCGAGGAAATCCTAAAAGATGAAAAGAGACAACCGACGCTTAGATGAGGAAGTCTAAAGAGGATAACCGACACTTGGGCAAGGAAATCCTAAAGTAATGAACAGACAACTGACACTTGGGTAAGGAAGTCTACAAAGGATTGAGCATGATATGAGATGTTTGGCTCCGATAGTCACTCAGAATGATGCATTTATGCATGGATGCATGTTGGCAGAAATGCAGGGAGGATGGTTTTAACATGCAATGCATGATCTTGAATAGTGAGGTTCCTCCTTCACGGCTTACTTTGATTTATATACTAGGATGGTTTAGGAATTTGGCTCACCATCTAGAGTGGATTGACACATGACTGTAGTTTGTCATAGTCAAGTACCCTTACATTGAGTGTAGCCTACATTCTCCATAGGGAATATTGTCCTATGACACTTAAGTTAGTGAGCAAGAGGGCTATGATATTCTCAGGTGTCGGGCAAAGGGGGTTGACCTCCTTTCATCTAGTTACGTTGGCTTTATTTCTCTGGTCGGGTACTAGAGAGTCTGGGTGGTCCAGAAGTATGAAATCAATGCCTACACATGTATTCCAACTTGTTGAAGCCTCTGGAGTTGGTAAAGGGTGGTTTTGCACTTTGCCACGAATTTGAAGGCCCGATCAGCAAGTTAAGTTGCTGATAAGTGTTGTACGCATAGCTGTTGGTGTCCAATGTAAGACGCAAGAGAAACAATGTCTTACACTCTTTTTTAAATTACTTGGATTTGTTAGACGCTTACTGAATTGCGTCTAATATAAGACACAAAGATTGTTGCATCTAACACTTGTCAGAAAAATCTCCAACCACCTGTCAGTAAAATCTGCAAGAAATCTCAGCAAAACAATTATTCTACCTAGGGTGCCCCTTGCCCCTAGTCCGAAGAAAGTTGATAAACAAAATATAGAGATAGATTACTTGAGATAAACTTAGGTGACAGATAATAAGCCTGGCTTCAGCTTTGGTGTCTAATTGAAGATGACCATGGGGTCGCAATTGTCCTAGATTCTTGCATCATAGGCCATACTTGTTATCAATTTCATGAGGTGGTGTTGGTTGGATAGATTTTACCTTATCTCTTCTACTTGGTTTTTTCCCCTTTTTTTTGGATTTTTTTTTAAAATTTTGGATTTTATCTTTTTTTTATTTCTATTTTATTTTTTTTGGATTTTTGGTTTTCTAATTTTTTTGGGTTTGTATTTTCTTTTTTTTTTATTTTCTCTTCTTCTTTTTTAAGAAGGAAATTCTTCCATAAAGTTGAAAAAAAAGGAAGAATTCGTAAGTGAAAACCTTGATAATTGGAGCCCTTGTGCACTCCCAAACCAAAAAACGCTTCAAACTTGCCTCAATACTAACTGTCCCTAGTCCTAGGTTCCTACTCCTTGCCTCTAAGTATATTGTGCAAGGTATAGGAAGAGAGGATAGTGTCTTGTCTTGAGACTTTGGTTTGACTCAAAGTTCTAAACCTCCTTCGACCCAAGGTTGAATCCCACTGTGCTTTTGATTTTCCTCCCTTTTCTCAGTTTTGATTCTGGACAGTTTCTTTACTATCGTCTTTTCATTCATTTTCTTTTGGACAACTTCTTTAGTGTCGTCTTTTCCCACTCTTCTTTTTTTGGGTCCATAGATAGCTTCTTTGTAGCCTTCTTTTCTTTTCTTCCTTTTTTTTGTTTCTTTCTTGGCAGGTGTCTACCCATTATTACTGTGACTGTGCCATCCGCTCACGAGGAGGAGGAGGTGAGGAGGTCACAGCCATGCCGAGACGGCGAGGGCGCGAGACGGGACGAGAGAGGAGGAGAAATGGAGTCGCCACCTGGTCTTTTAATGGAAAGACGAGGAAAACCACAAACGATTCACTAAAAGTGAATGAATGAGATGCAAACGTGAAGGCC
>JAMKQA010063593.1:0-11741 GCA_024699735.1 Posidonia australis | reverse complement strand
GGGGGGGGGGGGGGTGCTGTCCCTACTTCTTTGCTGCTGTCTGGATCTGGGTTGCTATGTTTTGGGCTCTCCTTGTGTTTGGGCCTGGTTGGGCATGGCTTTTTGTTTCTTTGCTGATGGCATTCGTGTGTGGCTGTTTCTTTTTGGTCTGCTGGGCTTGCGACTTGGGCCTCTGGGGTTATATTTTGTGGATTGGTCTGTTCTTGTTTTGATCCCTTTGTCTTTCTGGTTCTGGACTGGGCTTGTTCTGGCCCATGTCCAGTCACGGTGGGTTGGGTTGTGAATCCTCGAGCCTTCCGGCTTTGTTGGTTCTCTTCCCCACCACATTTCGTTTCCTGTACATATTTTTTCTTTATATATTTTTAAGGGTCTCCCTCCTTTCTCGTGACAAAAAAAAAATTTGAATGAGTTAGTAGAGTTAAGAAATGAAGTATATGATAGCGCTAAGATTTACAAAGAGAAGACTTAGATTTTTCATGATAAAGCAATTCTTAGAAAATCATTCTCCACTGAAGTATAAATGAAGACATAGATTTTTCTTGATAAAGCAATTCTTAGAAAATCATTCTCCACTGATCAAAAGGTCCTCCTCTATAACTATGGACTTCATTTATTCCTAGGAAAATTAAGGTTCTGGTGTACTAGACTTTATGTGGTAGAAGTTGTTTATCCTCATGGAGCTATAGAAATTGAGAATTCAAAGAATGGTGAAAATTTTATGGTCAATGTTTAAAACTGTTTTCGGAATTGCCCATTGAAAAAAAGGTGAGGGCATGATTCTTCATGACCCTCAGTATCTTAGGTAAGTTGTGGAAATATTTTGTAAATATGTACATAGTTAAGTATTTTATGTCTATGTATATAAATTTGACTTATTTCAACCTCTTGAGTCAAAAACCAAAAACAAAAGAAAAAAAGAATAAATAAAATATATAAATAAAGAAGAAGAATAAGGGAGCTATTCTCAATAAGTGTAGGGTGAAAGTGAAAACTTTTCCACATCTAACATAAAAATCCAAACATCTCATGTCCTAAACGAAAAAGCTCTAAACATCTTCTTCTCTTGAGCACCCTCTCCCCAGTTATGACTGACACCCATTACTAGAGGACAGTTGCCATGTAACGGACACCCACTAGGTGCCGAAAACAATGTCAGACACTCTCCAAGCACCCGATCCTACTCATTCTAACTTTTGGCACTCCATGGCTAAAGGTATTAGATTTTTGTGCTACTTTCTTCTCTAATTTTGCCATTCCTATATGAGGATGCCTTCCAAGCATTGAAATCACTTCTGGTGCCTTCAGGCATCGGATCTAAGAAAAAAGCCAAATTTCAAGTGGTCATCCACCCCATTTTGGGGGAAGTAAGCAATCTCAATCAGTAATCTCTACTGTTTTTGTGAAAAATTGTTATTATCATATTGTGTGATTAATTAGTTAATATGGATGATAATGATAGGAGAGGAGTGTTCCTTGAGAAGAATTTTGATGAGATATATGGAATTTATGGTAGTTTCTTTAAGGAACAAATTTTAATTAAAGGCTACCACTACTTGTTGTATGCCACAAATGAGCATTACTAGGTACCCCATTTAGTAAAAGAATTTTACAATTGTTTCGATTGGAGTAATGTTGATCTAGGTAGAGGGGTAATTTACTTAGTGTAGCATGGAATTAATATTGAAGTAACCCTTGAATTAATTTTCCAAGTCACGGGAGTCCCCTTATCTCCTATAAATTTACCCTCTGATGATTTAGGACACTATTTGCTACACATGGGGCCTAACTGTTCTTTAGCCTCAGTTGGGGGAATTAGAGGGACCAACATGTATGAGAATGCGTATACAGCTTGTAGGTGGGTCCAGAACAATATTATAGGGGGTTTTCCACATTTCATCATTTTATATTCCAACATGCTATGTTGTTTATATGATAATGACTAGGGATTCTAGTATCAACCACTAAGTGAAGAGAACTAGAAGAAAGACAACTTTTCCCCTTACCTATTCTAATCACTAATATAGTTAAGTCTTGTTTGCCACCTGAGCAATTTGTATTTAAATCTCCAGAATGAAGACCGATGGCAATAGTAGAAACAGTATTAACTCCTATAGATTGACTATTCATACACCATGGGGGCCCCATATGCTTCAGAAACACATTATTAGAGTTGGGTCACCCCTTGGTGAGAATGATGAGAGAGAAACATTTTGGATTGATGACCCTCCATTTAGTTCATAGAGCGATTTCAACCACTACAAATGAGAGGAATTGCAAAGGATACATAGGGAGCTAAGCCAGACTAGAGCTGACTTAGAGGACTTAAGAAGGTCCAGCTCTCATACACCAACTAGGAGAAGAAGGATGTGAGTTGTTTAGGGTCTTGAACTTAGGGTGTTGTAGACACCCCGATTTCGTAGGTGTTAACTGGCCGATCCTTCAAAAAGGGCTCCTTTGGTTGTGGCATGCTCAACTACTCATTCCAAACCTGTTAAACCTCCCAAGATCATCCAAACCTTAATCCCTCACCTCACCATACATCCTAAACCCTTATATGGCCCCAAAGTTTAAGGAGTAGGCCCAAGATCAAGTAAGCTGACCCAGCAATGGGTCAAGCGTTATTCAACAACACAACTAATGAATGACGTTGGCCAGCAGTATGCACAGGTGTAACTAAGAAGTGCTACTTACTAGCGCAAGTTACTGGTGAACTACCTTGTTTTAGATTAATTCTGACAAAAGGGTTTAGTGGTCTTTCCACGTGATGGACCATTCGATTCTTCAATGCCATTAGCTTACATAGATCTAAGCATACACTAGACTTTAGGGGACCATCAAAACCCTATCTTATTGCTAAAATGAAAATCCAATCCCATATGAATCATTGCAACCTCCTTTTTCAAAGCGGTTAAACATCAACAACGCTCCTTCAAATTAGACTTCTATTTGATGACCTAGTTCTCGAATGAGAAAGCTCTCTCTCTCTCTCTCTCGTTCTCACTCTCGATCTCTGGCTCAAGTGCTCTAGCTCTCTCTCGCTCCACCACCCTAACTCCCTCACCCTCTCGTCCTCTACATTGGATATACTTCACTATGAGAACACCGAGAGCCACTGAGAGTAGCCAAGCATTACTCCATCACTTCTAGTTGACCCTGCAGCCATCATCAGTCCAGCATTAGAGAGAAGAATTCCAAGCTTGTTGGATGCAAGCATGATCGTCACCTTCAGGTAAGCTCCATCTTTGACGTGGTTGATATCCAATAGTCTACAGCTTGCCTAGTTTATCTGATTTTTTCCTACTGCTTTGCTAGAGTTTTCATTCCACTTGTTGCATTGCATGCATTTGTGCTTTGTCTGTGGCTTTAGTTGAGGCTAGAGGCCGTTGAATCCAAATCGGACCAGCCACGTCATTCTCCACCACATCTACATCCTCCAAGATGTCATCCCAATGCTCACAAGCCTGCATTGTTGGTCGACCGGCTCCTCCATGACTAGTGAGTATTCAAACACTAAGATAGATGGGTAAGGGCCTGCATGTAGACCTGTATACCGGGTCGGGCCAGGCTGACCCAACCTAGAAAATACTAGGCTCGTACGGGCTTGGATAGAGTCAGCTTAGCCTATCCAAATAACCGAGTCGGGCCAGACCAGCCTGATTTTTTATTACCCTCGGCTCGACACAATCAACGGCCTGCCATTGGACCAAGCCATGGGCTGAGCCAGGCTGGGCTGGTTCATTGGATCAATTTTTTTAATTAAAAAAAATATTTATTATTAAATAATTAATGTATACATTAAAAATACTTGAAAAGATATTCAGCATTTTACATTAGCAATTATCACATTAACATAAATTCAAAAAATTTATTTATTATTAAATAATTACATAAAAAACATGAAAAATACATCAAATGTTCAACAATTTACATTTTTACATTTACAAATATTACATTAATATTTATTAAAAATTTTACAAAAGAAATCTATTCCAATTCTTTAATTAGTAGTAGAAGCTCCCGTGCTCGTTGAAGTTGATGTCACTTCATCTTCTAATTTGTTATTTAAATTTAAGTTTTATAGACGATCAACTGCATCGTACCAATCTTTCAAGCAGAAAGAGGCTTTTAAGATTTTTTGGATAACTTACAGCTTCTATCACTTAAAACTCTTTTTCTTGTAGAAAAAGCAAACTTCGATGTCATAGTAAATGTCAGAATCGTTGGTAAATTTTTAACCATTTTAGAAACTATAGGAAATCTAACAGTAGTACTAGACCACCACTTTAATGCATCGTTTGCAAATTTACGTTCTAAATAATTTTCTAATTCATTACTAGTTGTTGATTTTACGTATTTTCCTTTTTGCTTATTCAATGTACTCCAAAATGAACTACCACTGTTACTACTACTATTTGTTCCTACAAACTAAATGTATGTGTAACGACCCCGTCCCCAAGTCATTACCCCAAATTCGTAGCTTTTTTTTTTCAAACATTGCTTACATCAAATCTACAATTAAGTCCAACATAAGCATCAAAAATTAAATACTATTAACTAAATTAAATTAAACTAAATACTTACCCAGATCTCATGATGTGTGGTTGACTGACTCTAGCTTCACGTGCACTGGCAACTCCTACTCCTATCCTGCACCTGAGAAAAACACCAAACAAATACGCATGAGTGACCAGAAAAGGGTCACCTAGTACACACCCCACTCATGCACACACACACCTCTGGTATCTCTCTCTTGGACGCCGCAACACCACAACACCACAACTAGGTAATATATCATTACGCAGCATGCCACAAGTCCTTTAAGACAATTCTTTTGAAATCATGTTCTTTGCTTTTTTTTCAAAAACCATTTGTATGCTTTTCAAAACCTCTTCTCATTTCCTTCGGAATTCCATGAATCTTTGTAATCACTTTTATGCATTTAAAAGCAAATCCTCAACTAGATTCCAGCCAGAAACACAACTAACACACAACTCAGTCATAATCAAATCGTGGTTGGAAACTAACTCAAACTCTAATCTCAACAAAGCTAGAACCTGGCTAAAACTACAGAATCAAACTTTGGTTCTAGCTCAAACGAAGCACACACAGTTCGTCAAAACTTGTCTCATCACCCTGGCCACAGGCGACCGATCTGACCACAAGTAGTCGGCAAGGCACCAACCTCAACCCTACTGCACTGCCGTGGTGAGTCACCGTACACAAGAGTCCACCTGCCATAGCCTCGTAGTCCTCAAATAGCCATGACCCTCAGGACACACAAACACGCACTAGGTGTGTCTTCACGATGCCCCTTGGTGCCCAGATACCTAGGGACTCACAACCCTAGGCCCAACTAGCATCGTGTAAAGAGGGTGGACTGATCTCTTTCACCTAAGCCCTATAGTCCCTCAAAGAGCCACAGTCTTTTTCACCTGTGTCCATTGCCAGCAACCACATCGTAGAACTTGTATCGATTTCATGGAGGCTCCATACACCCAATCGACTACAACCCTACCGCTATACGGATCTGACCAAAAATCACAGGAATTTTTTTCAAAACATGCATTTCCTTTTCGAAATCATTTTCAAAAACATTTCCATTACATGAATCCATCTACAAAAAATTATTCTCAAAAAGCATTTCTCAGGATTATTTTCAAAACATTTTCACATTTGTTTGCTCAAAACATCACAAAACATTGCACCACAAGCCATACAAAAAATCTCAATGAAAACCACAAACTCTACGCTTAACAGTGCCACTAAATACCTATCTTAGTGCACCACACCAAAACCAATCATAACCTCTAATCCTAGGCTGGTTATTAATTCTCAAGTTCACTTGGATAATATGAGCAACATCCTATTACTTCTAAGTCATATAATCTTTGATATTAAATTAATAACTTAATGGAGATTTTATGTTTCCCAAAACATTCCCTTATCTTACACATCCGTCCAAATTAGACATATGAACATGATTAAACCGAGCGTCTCACAAGTAAGGACTTCTCCAACAACCAAGGCTGTTTTGTAGGAATCACTGCTCTGTCTACGAATCATTAAAATTCACATGCATTCTACCAAAATGAAAATTTCCAAGTCTACTTTCATATGAGACAAAAATCACTCAAATCCAACGTGCATATCTCCACTTATACAAGGTTGAAGCAAAAAGACCCAAAATAACCTAACACTGAGCATTCCCTAGAAAAACCTTCGAAAAATCCACTAGAATTCCAACAAAAATCACACATAATATACCAAATCGAAGATTTCTATGTGTACCACAACATGGAATAAAAATCACATGAATCCAACACTTACAACTCAAGATATTCAAGATTAAAGTCCTAAAACTCAGACTGGCATAGCACCTTTCACAAAATATGACAACCAGATGAGTTACTCAACTTGCCAATCTTACGGCTCTTTCCACAAGCCATGAAAAATTCCAAATAATATACCAAAATGAATATTTATAAGTTTACTTTCACATGAAATAAAAATTATTCGAATCCAATACACATAACTCAAGAAATACAAGCTGGAAGCTCTAAGACTCAGATTGGCTTTCTGAATGAAGTGTCAAGCTTTGTACATCAACTAGTATATCTACAGGTTAGTAAAATTTACAAATAAGCTATCAAAATAAAGATATTTGAGTCTACTTTCAAATGCAATATAAATCATGCCAATCTGTCACTTCTATCTCAAGATATGCAAGATTAAAGCTCAAAGACCCAATCTGGCATGGCACCTTGTTACAGAGTAGAACGACCAGATGGGTTACTCTACTTTCCAACCTTATTGCTCTTTCCACAAGCCATGAAAAATTCCAAATAATATACTACAATGAAGATTTATAAGTCTACTTTATCATGGAAGAAAAATCATTCGAATCCAATACATATAATTCAAGATATACATGATTGAAGTTCTGAAACTCAGACTGACCTAATTGAATGGGTTTTCAAATTTTGCAAGATAACTGGTATCTCTACAGGCCATGAAAATTTACAAATAAACTACCACAACAAAGATCTTTGAGTATACTTTCAAATGCAACAAAAACCATGCCAATCCAATGCTTATAGCTCGAGCTATTTTTTCTAAATGACTCAACAGTAGCTTTTTTTGTTTTTTGAAAAACCTTCGAAAATCCACCAAAATTCCATTAAAAATCACAAGGTCTCCACCATGCATCTAAATTACTTTGAATAACATGTATGAATCATTTAGAAGCTTAACAAACAAGAAAATACTAGGTAGGAGCATACCTCTCTCTCTTTTCTACTTTCTCTTTCTTCTTCTTCTCTTCTTCTTCTTCTTCTCTTCTTTCTCCTACACGAGCCAACCTTCCTCTCGCACTTTCTCTTGCTTTCCCACTCTCAACCCCTCAACTCCTCTCCCCTTCTTTTTCTCCTTTTTTCTTTGTTCCTCCACTCTTCCTTCTCTGTTTTTTCTTTCTTTTCTTCTTCATTGCCTGAGCTCTCTCCTGTCTTCTTTCTTTCATTTTTTTTAAAATTCCCATGCAGCCGACTTCCCTCACTCCATCTCATGATGCATGAGCCACCTCTTTAATTTTTTTAATAAACTTTTCACATAGATTTTGCACAAAAGTCCTAGGAAGAGGGAGAAATATCTCAAACACCTATTAGATAAAATAAAATCACCAAAACAAGACACTAAGGCCAACAACATACACCAAGGATAACTTAATCATTAATTAATTTCTTATCAATAATAATTAAGTGGGAAAATAAAGGTTCAAGGTGTTACATCCTAATCCCCTTAAAGGAATTTCATTCTCGAAATTTTCAAGGCGAAAGACCAAGGGTACTGAATTTGGATGTTCATCTCAAGATCCCAGGCAAATAGCATAGTTGTGCCCCTCAGACTTCATGGGCTCGCAGCTAAAACTATGCTCGACTAAGCTATTTCTTCCTATCAATGTCTAGATCAATACCCAAAAAACATGGATTTTCCTAAGCCAAACTCCACCATTCTATGATTGGGAGTTCCCTCTAGATACAAAATCTCCAATCGCAACTCATATTAGGGTCTCCCAAAGTTGCACAATATCTTGAGCTTCCAAGGTAGACACACTAAAACACTAGGATGATCAGGTGTTACCAGCTCCCACACGCTTCTATTGCACTGTTCCGATGCAAAATCTGATCAAAACAAAATTGGGCATCCAAATAGGGAGCCCTAAACAATATACAACAAGCAATAGACTTTTGGAAACTCACTAAAGTTTTCCAAGAGCAAGCAAGCGAACAACCAACAAGTAACAACCATCTGGGGACCCACCATGTCGGCCAGAACAACAACCAAACAAACAACAATCACCTGGTTTCCTTAATTTTATTATTATATTCATCTATTTTTGCATTTTCATTCATATTACTAAAAATATCATCTATAAGTACCATGATATTAACTAATTTATGCCTAGGATCCATGATTAATGCTCAACATGCCTACATTGGAGGTTCATTCCAATAACTATTATATTTTTTGTTCTATCACTTGAACAATATATTCAAATTTTGTGAATTGTCTATATTGTTGAAAAGTGTTCGTAATATTAAATAAATTAACTAAAATTAGAGTACTAGTAGGATAATATTGATCAGACAATTGATTAGTTGTAGTGTAAAATGGTTCTAACAATGTATGAATTAGGCTAACATTATGCCAATCTTCATCATTGAATAAATAATTAGATCTTGAATTATAATATGTTGTAATTATGTTACTATAAGATAAACATGAAGTTAATATATCATATGTAGAATTTCGTCTATGTTGAACATCTAATTTAAAATTTTTAGCTTTTAAACCTTATTCTACACATAAGTATCTAAATTCTTGAAATCTTTAAGGTGATGTTTGAATAAATAAAATAGCTGCTTTTGTATTTTCTATATAAGGCCTAATGCAATCTATACATTCTTGTAAAATTAAATTTAAATTGTGACAACAACACTTACAATGAAATAAATCACTATTTAATGCAGGTTTTAAATTTTTTTTTAGTATTTATACTGCAACATTATTATTAGAAACATTATCAAAAGATATTATATTAAATTTATTATATATTTTAAATTCTTTAGTAATATCTTCTATAATATTTGCTATTGCTTTTCTAGTGTATGGATCATTAAAATGTCTAAAAGCAATTAATCGTTTTTGCAAATTCCATTCTATGTCTATCCAATGTGTAGTTAAACATAAATAAGGAAAATTATTTAGACCTGTTCAAACATCACAAGTTAATGATATTTTACATAATAAACTATAAAACATTCCAAATAAAATTTCTTTATCTTTTTTAAATGTTTTATAAATTATATTTTTAGTAGTATTCCTAGAATGACCTTTAAATTGTGGGTTTAAATAATTTTGTACACAACTTTCAAATCTTTTATTTTTAGAAATATTAAATGGTTGTTCATCTTGTACTATAAATTTTGTTAAACCTTGTTTTGTTTCTTCTACATTATAGTTTCAATTAAGTATTCCACTTGAACCAATGTGCAATTTAGATTGCTTTAAATCTATATTATCATCTTTATTATGAGTAGCTATACATTTGTTAAATGTCTAGCAAGATGACTTACAACCCCACCCCTAGGACAAGTATATCCTGAACCACAATAATTACAATAACATTTATTTTCATTAGTGGGATCTAAGGTTACATGTTCCCAAAACCATGAGTTTTGCTTCTTAGGTTTTTTAGTGTCTATAGATTGTATTTGTGGGGTTGTTGTGGTTTGGGGCTGATCTGACTCTTGGGTAGGGTTATAATTAGGGTCAAGGACATAATCATGGCTTTCTACAATAAAAGGATAATCCATTTTAAGGCTGAAAAAATTGATAAAAAAAAAAATCCTTGATCCAAAAAACCTAAAACAAAAAATAGAGGGATTAGAAATAAAGAAATTGGAGGGGTTAGAAGTAAAGAATTTTTTTTTGCTGGTAGGTCAGGGCCATGGACATGGAGGCCGGACCACTGGAGACGGAGACTAGAGTGTAAGAGTGTTGTTAATGAAGACCAAAGTCCAAAGCCAAACTTATATTCCACACAAATGAAAATAGTTGAGACTTGAGAGTAGTAAAGAGTTTGAGAATTGAGAATTGAGAATTGAGAATTGAGAGGAGTGGAGTGAGTAAGTTGTGGGAGAAATGAAGATGTAGGGAGGTATTTATAGAAGAAAAATAAGGAAGGGAGGAGGGAAAAAAATAAAAAAGATAAATGTTGCAAGCCAACGTTTATAAGGAACGTTGGAAGCTAACGTGCAAAAAAAAAAACGCCACGTGACCTTTTTTTATTTTTCAAAAAAACTGGGCTAGCCTAGCCTGGCCTTTAAGCTGGGCCCAAACTGGGCCTACTCGCCGGGACGGGTCAAACCGGCCCGACTTTTGCCTAGGCTGGGTTGGGTCGGACGGCCCAGGGCTAGCTCAGCCCAATTTTCATGTCTACTTGCATGCTTTGTTTTTCATCGTGTATTGCATCACTACATCATTCTCTGGCATCCCTAACTTACATCATGCCACATCATCGCGTCTTAGGGGTCGTTGTCCTTCATTGCTGGCCAATGAGCCCAACACAGACTGGCTGATACCTCTCGTAGGTGGGAAAAGCCATCCACTGCATCCCATCAAATTTCGGTTACTCCATTGTGTTCTCTATTGTTTATACTTGCTTACTCGATCATTACATGCATTTTATTGTCATTTTATATGGTATAATTCAGCGATGAAGTTGCTATCTAGGACTATAAAACTTGGAGTGCGACTCATAATTGGACAGATATAGCTCAATCCTTGTAACGCCCCGCTCCCGGGCACACTATCAAAGTACAGTATCACAAGCCTAATTACACAAAATTACAGAACAATAGAACTGTAACTAAGGCTCACCTTCAGGATCTCGATGTGCGGCTAGAAGCTCCAATTCCTGCACCGAAACCTGGCTGCACGCGGTCTACACCTGAAAACCAAATAGCACGCGTGAGTGACATCTAAGTCACCCAGTACGCGCCCCCAAAACACACAATGACAAAGAAAACTCGGTAAAACCAAAAGAAACTGGTTTCTAACATTTTGCAAAAACTTGGTTTTCTCCTTTGAAAATCATTTTCTTTTATTAAATAATCACTTGGGAATTTAATCCCAAAACCAAATTCTTTTCTTACAAAACATTTGGAAATTCGTTCCAAAACCACTCTTCTTTCAAAACATTCCTTTCAAAACCCTTTTGGAATTCATTTTCCTTTCCCAAAACAATTCCATTTTCACCATTGGGGATTGTTCCCAAAACACACATTCTAACCAGATCCAGCCTAAAACACAAGGCCCCACTGGGCTCAAAACCAAATCACAAACACTGGCTGGCAACTGGTTAGAACACCATCATTTCTCTTACTTATTAATTTCCACTTTCATTACTGTTGTTACCTTGATCAGGGGTAACCTGGCACACAAGCAGTAGGTGAGGACATCCTACCCCAACCTCCCTGCACTGCCACGACGGGATTCCCCATGCGGGATGCCACCGCCTCGGCCAACAAGCCTCACATTTCCTGTTCCTCACAGGAGCACGGAGATACGTCTCTGAAGACGCCTCAGTCGGTGACCCGAACAACTAGGTCCAATGACCCAGGCTCAGCCTACATCGCTTCGAGCTCGGTGACCCGAACAACTAGGTACAACTACCCAGGCTC
>JAMKQA010063591.1:0-10710 GCA_024699735.1 Posidonia australis | reverse complement strand
CCATTTGAATTTGTTGACCCTTTGTGGGTCATTTTGTTTGATGTGGAGTTTGTAATTCAGGACAAGGTGGAGATTGTTGTAAATATGTCTTGAATTATATTTTTATTTCAGGGTTGTTTGGTCATTTGACCATTTAGGTGCTCTAGTATTTAAGTAGGCTAAGGCATAGATTATGTAACCTCCTTTTGTCATTTGTGTAACCCTAATTTTAACTCCCATTGAATAGAGAGAACACCTCCCTCTTCTCTCCAGATCTAGGGTTTCATGTGAGGTTCATCTGTGGAGGATTGAATGCTTGACTTTGGACATTGTATTTTATTTCTTCTTCTCCACTCGGCACAACAGGATGCATTTTGCTCTTGGGTTTGGACATACATTGCTCATCTTGGTGAACTGAAGAGAATATTTATGGTAAAGAAACTGCATTTGGGGCATGTTGCGAGAAGCTTTGGGTTAAAAGACCAACCTTCCTTGGTAGGGAGAACATTTAAATTGCATGAAAAGAAGAGAAAGAATCAGAAGAAGGGTGGGCTTCCAAAAGGAGACGGACCACTCAGAAAAGTTGATTTGGTTAAAAAACTACTATGCGTGTGAACTGGTATTTCATTTTGAGGCGTGGAGTTGGTGTCTAAGTTTTGTGAGGAGGTATCTCCCAGTCATCTATGAAGGCCTTCTGCTGGGAGGGAAGAAACATTGTTAAGTTATATCATTGAATAGATGATGTGAAGTTATTCGGGATCAAGCAGTTGAGCTAGGAAGGCATGCCATGGCTTTCTGAATTTCAAGCCCCATGGCTCCACAGGGCTCACTAGAAACTGAGGTGTTTAGGTAGAAAGCACAGGAGACCCTAATCACCTATAGTATTTTTTCTCTTTGACTTCTAAAGGTCATTTGTATTGCGGAATCAACTAGTGTCTACTAAGTTGAGCTGATTTGTAATATAATTTTTTTTTTTGTGAAAATAGAAGACATACCAGACTAGTATGATTTCTTTCAGCTCCTTATGCATTGGTGTATGTGGCTAGACTAAGTCGGCTTGGCGCATAACAGATGTGGCCATCAAACTATTTTCACTCAACCAAAGCAACCAGAGAGGTCCAGGATCGGAGAGAAAGCTCGGAGAGGGGAAGAATTTCAACTTCAGACCACTTCCGGCGAGCTTCAGCAGTCTTCGACGAGCTCTAGCGGTCAAATTCACTGTCAGTTCAGGTAAGCACCCTTTTGACCCCAATTCCTTCCAGAAATGGTCTCTTAGGTCTTCATCCTCCTTTCTTAAGCGATTCCATCAGAGTCAGAGGGTTTTCTTGGTCGGAATCGAGATTTCAGAGGTCATCGGAGTCGTTTTCCAGCGATAGGTGGGGGCACGAATCTAGTAAGTGATTTGTGCCCTGGAGCATTCAATCCTCTTAGGTTTAGCTTCCTCTTGCTTTTTCGACCGTCTATGCGTCGTTTGTAGCCCTCGTTAAGCCTCTAGGAGTCACTCGCTGGGATCGGGCTCTATTGTTGGAGAAGACAACTGGTAGTAGAGCTCGATCGGGCTCCTCCAGTCCTGTTGCATCACCCCAGGCATCCAAGAACCTTACACGACTCACCCCCAGCAATTCGGAGCAGTCAAGATTCCATTTCGTGCCTTGGATAGCCCCCCACAATAGAGCTCGTTGGAGAAGAAAACGTCGATGACAGGCAGGATGGGGAAGGAGAGGACTGATGCCATTCATGCCTCTAAGCTAAGGGAAATACTCCTCACTACGTCGCCAAGCTTCCTGGAGCCCAAGACCACTGTGTTGTAGCGTCTGGAACCACCTTCTTCCTCGATGTCGTTGTCGAAGTCGTGTCATCGGCACGGGAGGTGGGGGGCCAATTTCAGTCGTAGAGCCTCTGATCCAAATTGATGGATCTTTTCCTTTTTCTTTCCTCTTGCTCTCAGTGTAGTCTGATGCATGATCAGGCATTAAGGCATCCTAGGCGGTCGTCTATGGCGGAGTTCCGTCGTCAATGGTCGTCATTTCTTTTTTTCTTTAAAAAATAAAAAAATAGTTTTCTTTTAACAAAACTTCTGATCTTTTCTTTTTCTTACATTGAGGTCCTTTTATTTTACTTTTAGGTCTCTACAATATTTTTTTAAATCATTTTAATAATGATTGCTTTGAAAATTGCAATGTGACCCTTGAAAATCTTTATTAATTTTTCTAGACTTTGAAATTTGATATAAGCCCTTAGAGTTTCTTTTCATACATTTTAAGTTCAGAATTTTGCATAAAAAACCCTGCGCTTTACTAAAATTGTTCTGAATGCATAATTTTCTGGCATAATTGAAAATTAAACCTTGGATATTCAAACATTTACTCAAATGTGCTCAAAAATTACATTTAAAACCGTGAACTTCATTAAAATAGTTTTGAATGCATGTTTCTCTGTCAAAATTACAAATTAAATTTTGGGAATTTAAATATATACTCAGATGTGTTCAAAAATTTCATCTTAGCCCTTGAATTTCACTGATTTCACACAGAATGTATATTTTCTAGGGAGAAATTGCACAACAGTCCCTAAACTTCCTGTTTTTCAAACTTAAGACCATTTTCTTGCAAATTTAACCCTAAATTACTTAAGAATTGCATTAAATATATGTTTTACTGACAGAATTGCATATTAAACCCTAGGAATCTTGAATTTGACTAAAAATACACAGTTTTGCACATTTGACCCCAGATTTTTTCAAAATTACACAAAATATGTTTTCCTAAGTATTTCTGATGATTTAGCCACATAATTTCAGTCTTCATTCAGAATTTTGGAATTTTGCACAAAAGTCCTTGAAATTTACACTTTTTACTCACACATGCATTTTGAACATTTGTTCTTTTTCATGCATATTTTCTCATACCTTCTTCCTTGCATAATGCACACATTTTCAAATCGATTCAAACTTGATTTTCCCATTGTTTCTCGAATTTCTTTTGCTTTTCATGATTTTGATTTGATTTTGTTTTTCATCGCCTAAGAGCGTTGTAGACATCCCAATTTTTCAATTTTGCAGGATGGAGATGTGCTGGTTGAGCTCTGACCTTAATTGAATCCATTAAAGCCCACTTAGGCCCACAAGATCCATTTAAGCCCACAAGGTCCATTTGACTCATTGAAGGCCCATATAACTCATTCAAGGCCCATCAAACTCATTCAAGACCCATTTAGCGTACTTGGGCCCATAAAGCCCACATAGGCCCTTTAAGCCCACTTTGGGCCCACAACAATTCAACCTATTCCTTTTCTTCTCTTTTTCTTCCAACCCAACATCTCATTTCTTCCTCTCTATATTCATTATTTTCCTTCATTTACTGTTTTTTTTTTATACCAAAAAATACAAATCCCACACCTCATTTCTGCTCTACTGATTTAACCATTGAACCCATTCCTTCTCCTTATTCCTCTCACAAACGAGCCACTAAACCCATCTCTACATTACCGGTTTCATCAACCTTTTCCTCAGCTCAAGCCCCACTGATCTAGCACGAGCCAGAGCAGCCTGGGCCATTGATGTGCTGTCGTTGAACTTGGATCACCGTTGGTCCTTGTCGGCGATCAAGGGGACAGAGAGGGCAGTAGGGAGGCAACAATTTGGGTTTCTGTTGGTTTGTTAGGGGAGTGTTCTATTAGTTAGTGAGTTAGGTAGTTAGTTAGTGATTTGTTAGGTTTGTTAGTGGTCTATTATGGGTTGAGTTGTCGAGTTTCTCCACCTATAAAAGGAGGGGTAGAGGCAGAGTTTGGAGAAACTTTTGGCACGAGAGAGAAGAGAGTTGAGAGTGCTAGAGAATTCCAGAGAGAAGGGGAAGCTCGTAGAGAGGAGAGAAGGAGATTCCAAGCGCTCCGGCGAGTTACAGAGCTCCGTCAAGCCAAGTATGCCCCTTCTGATCCCTCCTAGTTTAATTCATAGCTTCTTGGATCCTTCTTCCTTCTTTCTGGACAATTCCGAGCCATCCAGAGGTTTTCTCTGGTCGGAGTTGCTTCTCGGAGCTCACCGTTGCCGTTTTTCGGCGATGTAGGTGGGGGGAACGATCCAGGGCACGAACCTGGCCCCCAAGCTTCCTCTCCTCCTCCTCTAGTCATCCTCGAGCTTCTCCGCTCCCTGGATCGTCGCTCTATCACCTACAGAGAGCTCCGTAGGAAGATCGCTGGAGAAGTGCTAGAGATGTCGTCGCTGGAGAAGACGACCGCTTCAGTGGAGGAGTGCACGGCCTTTGCTACTCCAAGCTCCTCCGATGGTCCAACCACACTCCCCCGCGTCCCGCGAGACCACCAGAGCCTCCAGGATCGCGCCACGATCTCTAGATCGCCCTAGCAGCGTCGCCCGCCGGAGGAGGCCACGACGGCGAAAGGCAGCCTCCACTCCGCTCTATTCACCTCCACTCCGCTCTAGAAGAAGCGAGGAAACTCCCCGAGGCCTCCTGGATCGTTGGACCGCCGTGCCACAACCCTCCAGAAGCCTTTCTTCCCCAGCGCCATCGTTGGAGCTCCACAACGGCGAGGGAGGTGGGAGGCCTGCTCCCACCATTAGATCTCCAATCCACTCCGATGGATCTTCTCCCCTCTCCTTCCTCTTGCTTCCCGTGGGATCTGATCTAAGATCAGATCACGGGAAGGCCTCTGATGATCACGGGAAGGCCTTTGATGGCCCCCTCCGGCGGTCGACGGCGGCAGAGCACCTTCGTTGGCGACCGTCGTTTCTTTTTTCATTTAAAAAACAATTTAAAACGTTTTATTTGAATAAAATACAGAAACATTGTTTTTCTTTCAATCAGATCCTTTTGTCATTACACATAGGTCCTTTTATTACAAATAGGTCTTCCATTCATTTTTCATAAATCATTCAAATAATGTTTTCACTAAAAATATTACATTTGCCCCTCTGAACATTTAAAATAATGTTTTCCAGGCATTAAACTTTAGCAAAAATCCTCAAGTTTGCTTTTAATGCATTTTAATTCAACATTTTTGCATAAAAGACCCTAAGCTTTCCTGAAAGTTTTCTGGATGTACATTTTCCTGTGAAAATTGCATTTAAGCCCATGTATTCTTTTGAAATCATCTAGAATGCACATTTCTTTGGTTTATTTGCATTAAAACCCTTGGATTTTATTGAAAACTTCTTTGAAGCATGTTTTCTCTAGGTAAATTGCATTTTAACCCTTAGTCTTTACTGAAATTCTTATGAATGCTTTATTTCTCTGTGAATTACATTTTTGCCCTTGGTTTCTTCAAAAACTTTTCTGGATGCTTTGTTCTATTGGGCAATTTACAATTTAGCCTCTATACTTCACTGATTTTACTTTAAATGCTTGTTTTCTAGGGTAAAATGATTGTTTTGCTCCTGAAACTTTCTGAATCATTTTTCTTGCATTTTTACCCTGAATTTCAACTGAATTGTTTTAAATGCATGTTCTAGTGGTGAAATTGCATTTTAACCCCTAGGAAGCTTCATTTGACTAGGAATGCACATTTTTGCACATTCCACTCTAGATTTCTTCATAATTACATAGAATGTGTTTTCCTATGTTTTTTGATGATTTGAGTTTTTTGCACAAAGGCCCCTGGAATTCTCATTATTTACACTCGCATATGCATTTTGCACATTTTTTCACATCTTTCTTGCAAGTTTTCTTGCCTTTTCTTCCTTACATTGCGCACGCTTTTCTAACTCTTTTCGAGCTTGATTTTTTTCACCATTTCCCGGATTTCTCGCGGTTTTTGCGTTTGGATTAGTTTTGGCTTTCCATCGCCTGAGGGCGTACAGTAAAAGGCTTGACAAAGTCGACATGGTCCCAAAATGAGGATTATTTTTCCTTTTTTGATTTTCTTGGATTTTATCTAAATTTCCGCTGATTTACGAGACGCTTTCCGAGAATTTCTCGATTTTCATGATTTTCCTCATCGCCCAACGACGTACAGTAAAGCAGCATTCTCCATGCCTACATTTGACCCTTGGATTAACTTTTCCCTTTGTTTCATTTCTTTACTTTGATTTGGCATGTTTTCAGTCACATTTGGCATGAGCATATAGAATAAGCAAGCATACATCCATAGACCATTGATAATAGGGAAACATAGAAAGACCAAGTTTTCTTGGGCGCATGGGGGTGCCTAATCCCTTCCCTATGCGTAACTAGAATCCTTACCCTTTCTCTGGCCCGCATTCATTTGAACGTTGTCCATTAGGCACGGAGCACACACATACATTCTGCATCTTGTTTGCTTCCCAGTTTTCTTGTGTTTTTGGTTTTCCTCGTCTTTCCATTAAAAGACTAGGTGGTGATTCTTTTCCTTATCCTTTTTATCTTTCCTTGGTCTAGTCTCTTCCTCCGGATTCACCATCTTTGCCGTGACCGTATCGGGTCTCCTCGTGTGCTTCCACGCACCTGGTAGGAGGAGAGCCGCGCAAGGGTTCTACTGGCATGGTCACAAGCGTACATTAACAGGCATAACAATGCCAACACGGACCCGAATGAGGATTATTTTCTTCAATTTGATTTTCTTGGATTTCTTCAAGTTTACGCTGATTTACGTGACACTTTCCGAGCATTCTCGATTTTCACGATTTTCCTCATCACCTATGGGTGAATAGTAAAGTGGCATTTCCAATGCCTACATTTGTCCCTTGGATTATCATTTGTTCACTTCTTTTCTTTGATTTGACATGTTTTCGTGGTCATCTTAAGCATGTGCATTCAGAATAGGTAAGCATACACAGAATGGACCATTAGCAAGTAGGGAACCTAGAAAGATGGAGTTCCTCAGGCGTAGGGGGTGCCTAACCCCTTCTCCATGCGTAACAAGAATCCCTATCCTCTTTTTGGCCCGCATTGACTTGTGCATTGCATCCAATTGGCACAGAGCATGCATATGTTTTCTTTGCCTTGGTTTCTTTTTGGATTTTTCCTGTGTTTGGTTTTCCTCATCTTTCCATTAAAAGACTAGGTGGTGAATACTTACCTTATCCTTTTCTTATCTTTCCATAGTGTTTCTGAGTCCAGTATTCTTCTCTGGATTCACCATCTTTGCTGTGACCGTATCGGGACTCCTCGTGTGCTTCCACGCACCTAGGAGAGCTATGTAGGGTTCCACCGGCATGGTCACACATGGACTTGACAATTGTGACTTCTTCGAACAAACTGACAGTAGTCCGTCTCCATGGTTGACTAGAAATAACCTTGTAAAATTATTTTCTTGGCCAATAATATCCCATTCATGTGTGGCCCCACTTGTCTCAACATGCACTTGCAACATTACTATATCAGCCTCCTTTTTATCCAAACAACGTAGAAGTATTTGATTGTAAGACCTTCTGTACAAGTGACCTGCTCCAAGCACTTATTTTGAAGCCAGTCGGGCCATAGTCTTTCAATCTGCTACTGATGCATCTGGATGGTGACTCCCGGTTTCCAAGTAGACTTTGATGTCATGACTCCCAACTAGTCTGTGCTAGTTATCGACACTTTCACCTTGTCATCCTCTAGTATGGACAACCACGATGCAAGAGTGGCTAGCGCATCTGCGTAGGCATTCTTGGCCCTGTTCATAAAGAAAAAAATGTCTTTCTTCAAACTCGACCATTAGCCATAGGAGATGGTTATGGTATGGCACTAGTTTCAAGTCCTTTGTTCTCCAGTTACCATTAACCTGTGGTATGGCATGTGCCTTAGGAGATCGCCATGCACATGTAGTTTTCTCGCACCATGTTCTAATGCAGCACACAAGCTAAGAATACATGCCTTGTACTCCGCCACATTATTGGTACACACAAAGGTTTACTTTCGAGCAACTTGGATCATCTGGCCTTGCGGGGTCTCCAGTACTGCACCGATGCCCATGCATCTCCTGTAAACTGCGCCATCAAAGTAGAGATGCCACTGCTCTTTGTCTCAAGGGTCTACTGATTCATCCTCTTCCTTGGCAAACAATATATCCTCATCAGGGAATTGAGTCTGCAGGGGTTGGTACTCTGGCAAGGATAAATCTGCTAAGTGATTGGCCATGGCCTGCCCTTTCATAGTTTTCTGAGTGACAAAAGTGATATCAAACTAAGATAAAAGCACTTACCACTAGACGCATCTACCCACCAGTGCGGGCTTTTGAAACAGGTATTTCATAGGATCATGTCACCTGTTACCATGCCAGTGGAACCCTGCATGGCTCTCCAAGGTGCATGGAAGCACATGAAGAGTCCCAATACAATCATGACGAAGATGGTGAATCCGGAGAAGGAGACTAGACTCGGAAACACTAAGGAAAGATAAGTAAAGGATATAAAAAAGGAGTCGCCACCTAGACTTTTAATGGAAAGATGAGGAAAACCAAACACAAAGGAAAACTTAAAGAAACCAAGGTGAAGAAAACATTTGTATGCTCCATGCCTAGTGGATATAGTTCACAAATCAATGCGGGCTAGAGAAAGGGTAAGGATTCTTGTTACGCATGGGAAAGGGGTTAGACATCCCCATATGCCTGAAGAACTCGGTCTTTCTAGGTTTCCTGCTTGCTAATGGTCTGTTGTGTGTATGCTTGTCTACTCTGAATGCACATGCCTAAGATGATTGTAAAAACAAGCCAAATCAAAGAAATGAAATGTATAAGAAAGGATAAAAAATGATAATCTGGGGGACAATGTAGGTATTGAATATGCCACTTTACTATACACTCTTAGGTGATGAGGAAAATCGTGAAAATCGAGAACATTCGAAAAGCGTCACGTAAATTAGTGGAAACTCGAAGAAATCCGAGAAAATCAAATGAGAGAAAATAATCCTCATTTGGGTCAATATTGGCATTGTCAAGCTTGTCAATGTATGCCCTCGGGCGATAGAAATTCAAATCAAATCAAAATCGTGAAAGTCAGAATAAATCCGGGAAACAATGTGAAAATCAAGTTTGAAATGTGTACATGATGCAAGGAAGAAGGCATGGGAAAATATGCATGAAAAAGGGAAACAAAATGTACAAAATGCGTGTGTGAGTGAAATATGTAAAATTCCAGGGGCCTCTATGCAAAAATCACATATCTTGAATAAAGGCTGTGATCTTGGGGTTAAAGCATAAAAAATATTTAGTAAAACACATTTTATGTAATTTTGAAGAAGTTGGGGGTTAAATGTGCAAAATTGTGCATTTTTGGTCAAAATCAGGATTCCTAGGGTTCAATCTGCAATTTTGTTAGAAAACATGTGTTTTATGCAATTCTAAAGAAATTCAGGGTTAAATGTGTAAGATAATGGACTTATGTTTGAAAACATGAAACTTCAAGGACCGTTCTGCAAATTTACCCTAAAAAAAATGCATTCAATGAAGTTCAGGGTTTAAAATGTAATTCAGGGTTTGAGTAAAAATTTAAATCTCCAGGGTTTAACTTGCAATTGTGCCAGAAAATCATTCATTTAGAACAATTTCAATGAAATCCAAGGTTTTCTGTGCAAATTTTTGGCTTAAGATGAATTAAAAGTAAATCAGAGGATTTATGTCAAAAATTAGAGCTTGGAAAACATTAACAAAAATATTCAGGGGTCACAATGTAATTCTTCAAAACAAATCATTATTAAAATGATTTAAAATCTCATGCAGGGGTTAAATGCAAGAAATAAGGACCTAATTGCAATAAAAGAAAAGGCATAGAGTTTCGAAAAAAAAAACTTTATTATTTTATTTTTAAAAAAAAAGAGAGCAACGATTGTCGATAACGGAACCCTGCCATCGATGGCCATCTGGGATGTCCTTTCAGGCCATCTTAATGCCTAATTTGGCATCCAAGCTCATTGGGAGCAAGAAGGAGAGAAGAGGAACACATCCAATGGCTCCGATGAGGCGTTGGACAGTCAGAGGTGGCTTCCCACCTTCCTCGCTGACGACACGGCTTCGGCGATGGCGTCAGAGAAGAAGAGGTCTCTAGAGGCAGCGGCGTGGCGTCTCTGGGCTCCAGTAAGGCTGAGGGCGCAGAGAGGATGATTTTCTTCCATCCAGAAGCTTGAAATGTGTCGTTCTTCTTCCTCCCGATCAAGCTCTAGTTGCGCTCCGACGATGGCGACTGCGGAGGAGGATCGAGGCTTGAATCGTGGTGTTGATGCTTCCGGTGTGTTGGGGGAGAGCAAGGGAGGATGTCCCAGGGGTCGGAGAGGCACTACGAGGAGGGAAACAATCGGTCATGCTTTACTGTAGCCATTCTTCTCTAGTGACGGCGACTGTGCATCTGGCGAGCTCTTCCTGGAGGCTTTTAGAGGAAACATCACGGCATCTAGTGGTGTGGAAAAGTTAGAGGAGACTAGGCTCAAGAGGATGGAGCACACTAAGGCACAAATCACTTACTGGATTCGTGCCCCCACCTCCTTCGTCGGAAAATCGTGTCTGGTGACCCACAAAACACTAATTATGGCCACGACAGCCACCTGGTGCTACTGGAATCGATTAGGGAAGGTAGGGGAGAACCTAGGGAGCTAAAATGAAGTGAAATTAAGCTTAGATCAGAGCTTACCTATGCTGGTAGTGATGGAGGGCGCTGAAGCTCGCTGGAGTTCGCCTGAACCTTGAACTCTTCTCCTCTCTGATCTAAGACTCCTCTGGTAGCTCTAGTTGAGAGAAAACTCTTTGATTGCTCTCCTCTCAATTTTTCCAAGTTTTTTCTCCTTTTCTTCCCCTTTTTTTCTTGCAAATGGGGGGGGGGGGGGGGGG
>JAMKQA010063588.1:0-10827 GCA_024699735.1 Posidonia australis | reverse complement strand
GCGCCACATTGGTGCGCCACCTTGGTGCGCCACATTGGTGCGCCAACTTGGTGCGCCACCTTGGTGCGCCACCTTGGTGCGCCAGCCCTGCTCACAAAATGCTGCACTCTGGCTTGCTAATGGGTTTGGGGTCTGGTTTAAGGGCTGATCACATCCAAAGCAACATACGGATACTCATTCCTGGGTCACCTCAAAATCGGGGTGTCTACACTACCCTTTTCCATCTTCTTCTAAATTACCGGACGGAGTCTAAATGGTCTCATTTCAGGTTTGATCCAGACGGATGAATCTTGGTGCCACCCCTTGCCTTTGAATTCCGACCTTGACCGGCGGATTCAAGGCTACCCTTTCCATCTTCTTCTAGACTACCAGACGGAGTCTAGATGGTCTCATCCCAGGTTCGATCTGGATGGACGAATATCTATGCCACCCCTTTGCCTTTGAATTTCGACCTTGATAAGCGGATTCAAGGCCACTTTTCCATCTTCTTCTAGACTACCGGACAGAGTCTAGGTGGTCCCATCCCAGGTTCGATCTAGATGGACGAATCTCGGTGCCACCCCTTTGCCTTTGACTTTCGACCCTGACAGGCGAATTCAAGGCCACCTTTTTTCCATCTTCTTCTAGACAACAGGACGGAGTCTAGATGGTCTCATCCCAGATTATATCCGGATGGACGAATCTCGGTGCCACCCTTTTGCCTTTGACTTCTGATCTTAACAAGCGGATTCAAGGCCACCTTTTTCCATCTTCTTCTAGACTACCGGACGGAATCTAGATGATCCCATTCCAAATTCTATCCGGACGGACGAATCTCTGTGCCACCCTTTGCCTTTGAAGTCCGACCCTAACAGGCAGATTCAAAGCCACTTTTCCATCTTCTTCTAGACTACCGGACGAAGTCTAGATGGTCCCATCCCAGGTTCGATCTGGACAGACGAATCACGGTGCCACCCTTTGCCTGTGAATTCCGACCCTGACAGGCGGAATCGAGGCTACCCTTTTCCATCTTCTTCGAAGCTATCGGACGGAGTCTAGATGGTCCCATCCCAGGTTCGATCCGGACGGACGAATTTCGATGCCACCCCTTTAGTTTTTGAGTTCCGCTCCGAATGGACGGAATCAAAGCAAACTATCTTCCTCTTTTCCTTGGACAGATAACCCAAACTATTCAGTTGGTGGTCCATCAATTTCATTTGTAAAAGAACACCAAGATCCGTCCCATTGGAACGAACAGTGGGTGGGAAAATTTAAATGTAAAAGGAACACCAGGATTCGTCGCATTTGAACGAACCGTCGATAGGAAAATCTTAAATGTAAAGGAACACCAGGATCTGTCCCATTGGAATGAACCGTGGATAGGAAATCTCAAATGTAAAGGAACACCAAGATCCGTCCCATTGGAATGAACCGTGGTTAGGAAAAATCTCAAATGTAAAGGAAGACCAAGATCCGTCCCATTGGAAAGAATCATGGATGGGAAATGTAAATGGTACACCAGGATCCGTACCATTGTAACGAACCGTGGATGGGAAAATCACAAATGTAAAGGAACACCAGGATCCGTCCCATTGGAAAGAATCGTGGATGGGAAAATTCTAATGTAAAAGGAACACTAGGATCTGTCCCATTAAAATGAACCGTGGATAGGAAAATCTCAAATGTAAAGGAACACCAGGATACGTCCCATTAAAATGAACCGTGGATAGGAAAATCTAATGTAAAAGGAACACTAGGATCCGTCCCATTAAAATGAATCGTGGATAGGAAAATCTCAAATGTAAAGGAACACCAGGATACGTCCCATTGGAACGAACCGTGGATTGAAAATTTTCAAATGTAAAAGAACACCTAGATCCGTCCCATTGGAACGAACTGTGGATTGGAAAATCTCAAATGTAAATAAACACCAGGATCCGTCCCATTGGAACGAACAGTGGGTGGGAAAATTTAAATGTAAAAGGAACACTAGGATTCGTCGCATTTGAACGAACCGTCGATAGGGTAAATCTCAAATGTAGAAGAACACCAGGATCCGTCCCATTGGAACGAACCATGGATAGGAAAATCTCAAATGTAAAAGAACACCAGGATCAGTCCCATTGGAGCGAACCATGGATGGGAACATTTGAAATGTAAAGCAACACCAGGATCCGTCCCATTGGTATGAACTTCGGATGGAAAAATCTAAAATGTAAAGGAACACCAAGATCCGTCCCATCGACGCGATGCTTCTCCGGTGAGCTCGACTGTGGTGGCTGTCCAAGACACATGGCTTGAATCTGAAGACTCCGGAGCACTGGGGGCATGTTGTGGAACGATCCTGGAGGTTCGGAGAGGTACGACAAGGCTGGAGGCACGCGTCACTTCACTGGCATTAGTCGTCTTCCCCGGTGACGACGAACTGGCGCGACTTTGGCGATCTTCTTGTGGAGGCTTCCGTAGCGGATGGAGCAGGGATTTGAGGAGTGGAGAAGCAAGAGGGAGGTCTAGGGAGGAGAATCCAAGCTTCTAGGACTAGGGACAAGCCCTGAACTAGCTCCCCCACCTAGGCCACCGGAAAACAACTCCGGTGAGGCCTGGGGGCTGATTCCGACCAGAGGTGGCCTTTGGCCCTGTTGGAATCAAACAAGGAAGATAGAGGGAGTCCTAGGGAACTATAATTGAAATGAAATGAGGTTGGTGGAGGGCGTACCTCGTAATGCACTTTGCCTTCGTAACTTGCCGAAAGAGGCTGAAAATTCTGGTTCCTCGCCTCTGCGAACCTCCTCTCTCTCGCTCTCTTCTTCTCGGTCTCTCTTGCTCTCTCCTTCTTTTTTTCCTTGTTTCTTTCTCCTTTTTCCTTTTTTTTTCACAATTCACACTGCTGCTCTTTTTATAGGTGAAGCTCTGACGGTTGTAACAACCTGTAACAAACTTAACAAAATCCTAACAACTAACTAACTCTGTAACAAACTAAAAAGCCTCCTAACAGACTAACCACTTGTAACAACCTTGTTGTCCCCCACGCACCTCGCTGCCTGCCCAAGCACCGACAGCGATCGACGGTCGTGATGAGGGAACCGGCCAGGTGCATATGTTCAGTGCGACTGTCTGGTGTGCCAGATAGGTGCGCCTGCATGGCCTCGGATCACGGCTCAAATCATTTGCTGTTGGGTTTGACATTCTTTGGCCTTGGAACTAAACCGGGGTTTAAGCTCATTTGTGATCAAAAGTCCAGCTACCACAACTCCATCCTGCTGACCTGCAAAATTGGGGTGTCTCCAATATGTTTCCCATTTATTGATTACTGGTACATGTAAAATCATCACTTAAGTAAAGTTTTCATCAAAAAACCCTGTTTGCAATATAAATGAACATCTAATTTCATATTTTCGTCAGATTTGCACCTTATGTGGGAATTTCGTACAGTAGACCCAAGGTTTTCAAGAAATTACCAAAAGTGCAATTTTCACACATGTCACATCACATAGCCACATTTTCTTTAAACTCTACATCCTAGCATCAAGATAAGACTTTTTAAACACATTTTTAACCATGAACTTTCCCTTTCTGTGAATTTTGCACATTAGACCGTGAGTTTTCAGGGAATCATATAAGTACAATTCTCACATCCCAGTGCCACATTTTCCTTTGATCCATCATCAACACACTAGGATAGAAGTTTCTGAATGTATTTTGATCCAAGTTTTCACCCTTTTGGTAAATTTTGCGTTTTGGTCCTTATGCTTGTCCTTTATTTTTTTTACATTGTTTTATTGTTTTAAGATCTTTTCCTTTGCATGTTTTCTTTTTTCTAACATTTTTCATACATTTTGGCATATCTTAGTCCATGCATCATCCCCATACATGTATTTACCACATCTGACCACTAAAATGACTAAATTACCCCAGTGTCATCAATTCATGCACATGCATGTTAGTTATTGCTCCAAGTCATATATAATCTCTGTTCAAATCATTTTTTAGCATCCTTTACCCATTTAGGTACATTTTCACGCATTCTACATAATTTTTGCTGTATTTGCACATCAGTCCATCCTTTTGAATAATCCTGCATTTCATGCATTCTTCCATGGATTTTTATCCTACCTGTCTTCGGATTCCTTCATCTGATATTCGATTTGACTATTTTTATTCCATATTTTCGGATTTTGCGATTTGATTTGAATTTCATCGCCCGAGGGCGTACATTAACAGGCCTGAAGGCCGACATTGGCCCCACCACGGATTATTTTCCCTTTTTGATTTTCACGACATTTTCCATGATTCTGATGTCTCGGGTTGACCCCACTTTCTATCTTTTTGACCTCAGTATTGTTTCTGGACTATTCTTTACAAAAACATCGTCATTTTATATGATTTTCTTCTCATCTCACCATTTGCCTATTTTATGTGGATTTCTTTGTAATTTTTTCGTTTGGATTTCTATGGTGTTTTCTGCACTCCTAATGATTTGGGTCTGTTGTGTTTTTGATCCCCTTGACATCAGTATGGTTTTCTGAACCATTCTTTACAAAAACATTGTCATTTTATGTGAATTTCTTCTCATGTCACAGTTTTCCTTTTTTATGCGAACTTCTTTGCAGTTTTCCCATCTTGATCTCTACAATGCTTTCTGTGATTCTGACGATCTGAGTCGGTTGCATTTTTGACATTTTTGAGACCTGTATGATTTGCTAAGTGTTTTTAGCCAAAAACCTTGTCATGTCATGTGATTTTCTTTGTTGTATCATACTTTTTGATTTCATCATTTCATGTGGATTTCTTCACAGTTTTCGCACACCCTCTTACACATCCATCCAGTCTTGTCTTGACATCCATATTAGCATGTTTAGAGCACAATCTAGGTTTAGCAAGTATTCACCTAGCCTCTAGCAAGCGAATTAGACTTGAAAGACCAAGTTTCTCGAGGTACGGGGGTACCTAACACCTTTCCCTTGTGTAATAGGAATCCTTGGCCATCCTCTGGTTAGCAGACATCTGGTCTTCATATTCCCATCTCATTCATTCACTTTTTGTGATTTGTTTGTGGTTTTCCTCGTCTTTCTCTTAAAAGACTAGGTGGCGACTCCTTTCTTTTCCGTTTCTTATCCCATCTTGCGCCCTCGCTATCCTAGCATGGTTGTGGCCTCCTTCCCCTAGTGTGACCCCTCGTCAGATCCTTCGGGCTGGACACTGTCACAACTGTATGTACTGTTTACACCGTTCTACGCCACCATCGTACGTTGGTTTGGTGTGTCACATGGATGCTCCAGGATCGTGTGTCAACTTTGTGCGACTAGGACAAGCGCCTACACTACCCTTGACTGAGTTAGTCAAACCACCAGCCAACACTAGAGGACAATTACACAACTAACACAAGAATGCCACACTCAACATAATCATCCTTTAATAATTAATCTCAAAATTACATGGTACTTCTTAATTACATCTTTTCTGAATTCCAGGATGTTACAGTTACTCACTCTTGACTTTAAAATCATCCATCCTTTGCGTCGATCTCAATGTAAGGTATGTTACATTAACTTAGATGATTTGATAAAAAAACACTTAGCTGATTTTAGGCATTATTATTTTGTTGCATCTATTACACTACCCGTTTGCCTTGATTTAAAGATTCATTCTCTGTTATTGTTTCTTTGAATTTGCTCACTAGTTTTGTACCTTTTCACTTTTCAGGTTGTATACTTAGATGCATTTTTATTTTTTGAAATCAGTAGATATATATATTTTCTCCTTGGAGTCCGTGAGATCCGAACATAGGAGGGAAGTGTGAGTTCCACTTCCCCTGACTAACTGCACTATTGTAGTTTGTATACTTGGATACATTACCAGGCTACTCATTCTATAACTACTATTCTTTCAACTCCAGGCATTTTATTTCACTCTAGTTAGAACGTTCCTTAAAAGTTTTGATTCAAAAACATGCTACCTGGTTCTAAAGGTGAGTCTCTCTTCATTTTTCTATTTTCAGAGTTTACCATTCATTAACCATGTTGATTAAGAGTTATGTTTTAGGATATGGTCACCGAATATCTAATCAATGGTACAATACCATGTATCATCTTGGAACAGCATCCTTTAGGCTCTTTACATTTGGTTGGGCACACTTTAGAAATGGCATATCCTGGGTTGTTCGTCGTACGTGAGATGAACCGAATTGTTAAAAAATCACAATAGTAGACCACTATCTTCTTATGTGACATTGTTTTCGTATTAAGAAAACTGTGACTATTAATCTCCTATAGTCAATGACTAATAGTAATTAACTACAATTGTAGACCACCATCTCCTAAAGACTAACAGTCATTGACAAAAGCGAATTAGTAATAAAATATTAAGAAAACTGTGACTATTAATGTATCTTTGGAAGTCTTCCATGTGCACATATAGTCAATGACTATTAATCTATCTATCATTTATCTTGTGTCAACGAAAGTTTGACATGTAAGAAAGGGATTTAATAAATCAAAGCCTATGAGATTTCACGAGATGTGAACTAATTGAGTATTTTTTTTGTTTTTGCAAACCAATAAATAGTTACAACAAATAAGACAAACAAATGACAACTTTAGCAACATGTAAACCTACTTAAGACAAACTTATTTTCATATGAGTTTAAGCACTAGATATTAAAATTTCGAGCTTGCTGTTCAAATGATGCCAAGGTTGTTTTTTGTTTTTTAGAACCATAATCATTTCTTATATTCTCTCCTATGGAGTATACATGGAACAGATGCAAGATGTTTTTGTGTTATTTTTGCCCAAGGGCCGGGGGGGGAGTTTACTTTACCGAAGAATCTTCCAGGTTTAGTCTTAATTGGTCCTGGTAGGACTTTATTATTTTAAAATAATATGAATATATTTAAATGAAAGGTTGGACATGAACCCACTTGCAAACCAATAATTGAAGGTTGGTTTTCTGTCATACCAACCAAATCTAGATATCATGCAATCCAAACTTTAGAGGAAATAAAGAAAAACTCGTGCTCCACGACCTTCAACTACCAAAGGGGGAGCAAACATTACTATCTGATCAAATACCTTGATGACCAGAATTGCATTCCAAGTGCAAGGGAAAAGAAAAAACCAATCAAATGGATAATAAAAAAACACTAATTCTAAGGTAGTGTTTGGTACGCTGGAATGAGAATGGGAATAAGTTGGAATGGAATGAGAGAATTCCATTCCAATATTTGATACAAAATTATCTTTGGAATAGACATAGGAATGAAATTTCCTTGAAAATCGAACTCCTATTGAGCATAGGAATTCCATTCTTTCTTAAAAAGTAAGGAATTTGATTCTCAAGTTTATTGAAATAAAAATAAAAAAACACCAAACGACTCCTCCCTCCTCCATCCCTTTTCTCCTCCCTTTTTGGTTCCTTTTCGCCTCAGCCGCACTTGAATGGCTTCCTCCCTCCTTTGCCTCCTTCCTCCTTTAGCCTCTTTTCTCCTCCTTTCTCTGCCCCATCCTCCCTCTCTCCTCCTTCCTCGTCCGTCCCACCTCCCCTCCTTCCTTTCTCCACTGTCTCCTAAAAATCGAGTAGTACAAGTCCATTCAATTTTTCCAAAGGGAAAAAAAAGTTTTCTTTGTTCATTTTTTTATGTACCTTTTCATTTTTGAATTTGTTACGGATGTGGCCAAGCTCCTTGTCAACCTGGAGTTGCTCTTGCTTCTTGTTCTGGCAATTGTGTATGTCGCTGATGAACACAGACAACCCCCTTCTCCTTAAGAGTACCATCTCTTTAACTCAGATCTGAACGAAATCGATGAAATCCCTTCAACTCTCAGAATCGAAAGGCAAAATCCATCATACCAATCACAATTCAGTGAATACCAAGGAGACGATGGCTCTACGCTGGAAGAGAGTGGAATTTCAAAGAGGGTGGACGATGGAGGAGAGGAGGAGGAGACGGAGTATTTTGGTTAAACAGTAAAGAAAAAAATAGAAGTCTAGATTCATTTCATTCTAAATTCTATACTAAAATACGTTCTATAACTATCTATTTTCGTTGTAACATAGTAAACGTAATATAAATACATTCTAAATGCCAATGTAGAACGAATACAAACCCTAAACCCCCAAGTGGAAGAAAAACAAATAACATGTGTCAAACATTCATACATTTCTAATGCAAGAAAAACAAAACCCGACGATGAACAAATAAGAACTCACTTGGGGGGCGCATTGGAAAGCCGTAGGAGCAGCAGAGCAAGAGATCCAGTGCTTGCGAAAAAAGAAAGCGAAGAAGATGTTTTATCTTTGCAATTACCCTCTCTTGCAGAGAACGTTCCGTCGAAGGGAATAATTGATGACAACCCATGCGCCAGGGAGCTCAATGGGAGTTAGTTTATCAAACGTAGCTCCCAAACGTTGGTAAGTGCCGAGGAGTTTCAGGGCCTGTTTGTGCCTTAGAAACGAAAGGAAGTGAAAAACTGGGGTCAAAGAGAAACCAAAGGAAACAGAAACCAACGAAATTTATTTTTCGTTTGACTAAATTTCTGGTGTTTGTGCTTGTCATTAGAAACAAACAGGAAACAAAAATTGTGTGTTTGTGCATGTCAATAAAAATAGAGGGAAAATAATTTTTATTTGTCCAAATGAACATAAATGTCTTAAATTTTACATAATAATAGCAATAATGCAACTACATAATCAACGAAAAGCATATAAATGGGAAAAAATCTTCTTCCAAATTGAAAGCACAAGAAAGAAGGAGAATACTCATCACTTGATGAAGTCACACCGTCTTGCATTTGAAATCCATGAAAGAAGAAAGAAGGATGTAGAGGAAGAAGAGAAAACTAAGGAGAAAGAAGAATGATGCAAAGATAATTAAAGGAGAAGTAGAAGGACAAAGTAGTAGGGACGTTTCCTTTGGTATTCAAGCGTATGGGTCAGGGAAAAAAATCTCATTACCTTTTATACTTTGAAAACTAAAGAAAACCATTTTCTTTTCCTTAGAAAAGTATAAACACCACTTTAAAATGTGGTCAAAGAAAAATTACTTTCCTTTCTCTTAATTTCCTTTATGTTGCATTTGGTACATTGGAATTAAAATAGATAGGAATGGAATGAACTCTGGAATGGAATTTGGAATGGAATAGATTTATTTCATTCCTATGTTTGGTATGTAATGGAATTGCAGAATGGAATTGACAAACAATTCCTTTCTAATATTTGATACATAAGAACAGAATCGAAATGGAAATATAAAATTTGGAAGATTAACAACTACATATTAACAAAAATATCCTATCAATTTGGAAAAATAATTAAAATAATTTTTCCATACACACTACAATATCACATATACATAAAAGTTTTAACATAGATAATCTTTTTGAAATTAGCATTAACATAGATAATCCTTTCTAAATTAGCATTAACAAAATATTTTTGGTAGAATAAATTTTTTTTGTAGGAAAAAAAGACAATAAAAAAATATCAATATTCTTTGTAAAAAAAATACATACACAAAAAGAGAGGAAAAGAAGACGAAAAAGCAAAAAAAAAAATAGAAAAAAGATAATTGTAGAAGAAAGAAGGTCGTAGCGGAAGAGGGTGACTAGACTTTGAAATCGGGTCGGACCGGCCCTGGGCCGTCTGGCCCAGCCTAGGCCCACCACGGCCTCTACCGATCTAGCCCAGCACCGGATCAGGCCAGGCCAGGGCCACCGTGGGTCATGCCGAGCCCACGTGCTAAGCTCCCGTAGGCCCGTAGAATAGGTTCATTTCGGCCCGCAAATGAGGATTAGAATTTTTTAAAAAAAAAGAAGGGCTGGGCCCGTGGGTCCGAAATAAAAAAAAGTATTTGTAAAGTTCATCAAGAATATTACTGTGCAATGATGTAAAACATCTTTTGTATTTTTTTTATTTTTTATGTGTTTTAATGCATTACAAATATTTTTTTTATTAATAACAATTTTTAATTTTGGCCCAATGGACCGGACCGGCCCAACTTGGCTCATCGACAGGCCGTGGGTCGTGTCGAGCCCATGGTCTATTAAAAGAGGCTCGACTTGGCTCGGCCCTGTCTAGCCAACGAGCTGGCCCGGCATGGTCCAACCTCAGGTGGGCCCTTACTTTTTTGGATCGGGTCGACCCAACTCAGCTCACATTCCATGATTAAGGGTGACAGACGTCGGGAACACGCCACGAAGGAAGAGGGGGGATAGCTGCAGAGAAAGAGAAACGACAGTAGAGGAGGGTACACGACGTTTCTAGGATGATTCCCAATGAAATGGGAATCAAATTCCTTACCTCTCGGGAAGGAATGAAATTCCCATGTTCAATGGGAATTTCATTCTCAAGGGAATTTCATTCTCATGTCTATTCCAAAGATTTTTTTCTACCAAACATTGGAATGGAATTCTCTCATTCCATTTCAGTCTCCATTCTAACGTATCAAACGCTACCTTAGTCTGCGTTTGGTACATTGGAATGCAAATAGAGAGGAATGGAATGAACTTTGAAATGGAATTTGGAATGGAATGGAATGGAATATTTTTATTCCATTCCAGTGTTTGGTACATAAGGAATTGTATAGTGGAATTGCGTATATACCCAAGCTGTAACGAGAATGAAAAATTTATAAAAAAAGATACCAAAAGAATGAAATATACCCAAGCTGTAACGAGAAGTTCCAGTATTGTGCGTGTGGATGGATCTGAATGTCACTGACGAGTGCCCTTCAGCCTCGCCCCGATGGCCTTGAGCTCGAATTTCTTTACATTCCCGGCGAGCAAGCGGAGGGTGGTGTCAAGGACATAGGGTGTGCCTTCATGGGTGAGGTTGGTGCCGTCGACGAATTCCCT
>JAMKQA010063586.1:0-10192 GCA_024699735.1 Posidonia australis | reverse complement strand
TAGGATTTTGAATTTTAACTTAGGCTTTTATTTAGGTTTTATTATTTTAATTAAATTTGTGATTAAGGTTTAATTAATTGGTTTTAAGTTAGGGTTTTTACTTATTTTAGATTTATTTGATTTTTGTTTTGGGATTTTTATGGGTTTAATTAACTGATTTGAATTAGGGTTTGGGTTTTAATTAAGGTTTATTTAGGGATTTTGGATTTTAATTGGATTTAAATGGATTTTACTTGATTAGGGTTTTATTTGTTTGATTAATTAGGTTTTAAGTGGATTTAATTTAATTTGTTTGGTTTTATGTTTAATTGGGTTAGAGTGGGCTAGTGTGGGTCTGATTGGGTTTGTGTAAGCTAGGGTTTTGGTGGTCACAATCAGAGCATCATTCGAAGGAGCCTGCTACCAAGTGACTTCAAAATCGGGGTGTCTACTGATATAACCACGGATCCAACAATATCGAGTGGCTAACGTCCTTACTTTGCTATATGCAAAACCTAGGCTACCATGCATAAATGTGGATGAAAAAAGACTGGAGTCATCCTGATATATCCAGGAAGACACCCAAGGAAAACCAAAGGCAAAGCAAATCGGGAACCATGCTAAACACCATGCCAAAAAACCACTATTGGTGCACTGAAAACAGGCAGGTGCACCAGCAATGTGCTCCTACGTAGTGCGCCACCTATGTGCGCCTATGTGGTGCGCCATCTGTGTGCGCCTATGTGGTGCGCCACCTATGTGCTCTACTAAGGTGTGCCACTGAAGTAAGTCCTAGAAATTACAGATCGGACAGTAAGCTAGACTAATGTGCCATGCGATATAAAATCTTGTAAATATGCATAAAACCATCTGAAAACGCATCATGGACATCTAAAACACCTAATCACATGTGAGTTCCCCTCTCTTCCACAAAGTCATAAAGGAAAGAGGAAACCCGAGACATGGGTCTTGTGCTGAAAGGCAATAAGCCTCACACAAGACCACACAACCCTACTCTGATAAAGGCTAATGAATCCCAACTATGCTACTTGGGTTGTGATCATGGACTGATGTAAAAGAACTCTACACAAAGAGTCCTGGAAAGCCACCAGTTCACCATATCCAAGTGGCAAGTCAAACTTCACTAGATGCAAAACTAATGCAAAGAGTATTATTACATGCTGACATTATGCAAGCAAGAACATGGTATATCAGAGAACAAATGCCAGAAATATCAGGGTCCAAAAGAATCAAAAAGGCATGTAAAATGGGATGCTCGCACCCTGTGACCAGGCTGATGCGCTAGGATGGTGCGCCAATCATGTGCGCCAACCTGGTGCGCTAGGTTGGTGCGCTCCAAACACTCTGTTACAGACTGTGATCTGATTTTAGAATCTGGGCCAGATGTATGCAATTAACTGGGTTGCTGTCTGTTCAGATCATTAACCTAGATGCCAGGGAACTTAATCATGTTAAATAAACAAGCATTAAAACACTCTTATCATTCCCTCCTTAGTCATGCATGTTCATGGATTCACAAGGATTGCAGTTACTGATGATGGATTTTAGGATTCATGCAATGATTTGGTTGACTTAGGGAGCATGAAAAAATGATAAAGCATGCAAAGAGGATGCATCACAGCTCATGTTCCATAGCTAGTGGTTACATAGGATTATGATTCATTTCTAAAAAGAAAATCACACAATGCAAAATCATCATGATAAATAAGCAATAAATATAGAAAGGAGCATCATGAACACCTAAAATAACAAAAGAACATCACTATATAGACATTATATCAGCCTAGTTGCAGGTTCTATCCAAAATATCATGTAAAATCCATATGAAGATGAGTAAAGGAACCTACATTACCTATGGTGTCTCCTCCTTGGATGGCTCAAGGTATCTCCTCCTTGTTGCTTTGGACACAATTGGGAGTGCTCAGGGATGCAAGGGAGTGCTCAGGGATGCAAGGGAATGCTCTGAAGGTAGGGGTGCTGGTTGCTAAGAGTGGGTGAGTTGCCAAGAGAGAAAAAATGTTGCTTATTGATGGCCTTTTAAAGAGAATGAAGAGGTAACTCCTTGGGATTCCAAAAGCTACGAAACTCAACAGACTTGCGTAGATTCGTGGAGGAATACTCGTAAGAGAATGTTACAAGCACAGAAGATGGAAAGCCAACAGCCAGCACCTTGAAAAGTGACCGTGCGTCAGCTTGGTGCGCCTGTTGGGTTCGCCAACTTGGTGCACCAGCTAGGTGAGCCAACTTGATGCGCCAGCTTGGTGTTCCATATTGGTGCTCCACATCTAGCTACCTGAGTAGGCTTAGGATAACCAAGATACCAGATAGAGCTCAAAAGAGGTTAGGCTTGCCGTATCCAAAGCAACGTCCTCTGGAGCGTTCATCTACGAGCCGCCTTAAAATCGAGGTGTCTACAACATCAACATCAACACCAACATTATTAATGAATTTAAGGAGGAAACATTTCATGAAAACGTATGTGAGAATGATGAGATTCCATCCACCTCAGCTTTATTTTCAGAGATGTCACTACCACCAGTTAGGAAGAAGATGGAAAAACAAGCATCTGTTGGTTCTTATGTCAAGAAAATGTTAGAATTATGTCGTAAAGAAATAGATTGAGAGAGAGCACGATTAGAAAAAATAGGTTTATTATAAGCATCATTTTTTATTTCACCATTTTCGGTTGGTGACGATTTCTTTATAACAAAATATATCAAAGTGTTATGAATTACATTCGTTCATCAATAGGGAAGTAGCTAAAATTACAGATGTTTTTGTACAAACAATATCTCGTGAGACATCCTTGATATTAACCAAAAGTCAACAAGAAATTTGGGTATCAGAAAAATTATTGAATTAACCAATAAGCTACTATTCTCATGTTTCGTCATTAGTTTATCACTTAGTCGTGTGTCTTTCATATGTTATGTAATTGTGTTTTCATCCTTGTTCTTGTTTCCTTTGCATTTGTCAGTTTCAAAGGATGAGGTTTGTTTTAGTTAGTTTCTCATTGGGTTATAGTTTGTATAAAATAACTTTATTGACATATGAATTTCATAATTTAATAAAAATGTCGTAGTTTTTTCCTCTATTCATGTGAGATGTCATGCATAACTGTGATACCTAGACCTGATTATCTATTTTAATGGTAAACCATGTAATTAATTGTAATATAGCATAAATAATTTATTAATGGATAATCTTTTGTTCCTGGTGATTGTAAGGATTTGGTTAGCTTACTATGCACCTGGTTGTGATTAGGGACCAATGTGGAGTCTGGTTTAAGGATGCACAGTCGCCTCAGTTCGCGTGCCTGTCTTTTCTTCTTTCTTTTCTTTCTTCCTATTTCTCCCTCCCTCATGAGCCTTTCCCCCATCTCCGTCCTCTTCCTCTTCTTCCCGACCCGTGCCACCACAGCCACGGCCTGTGCCTCCCTGTCTCTTTCGACATGATAGGTGGCCGACGCCATGCGGGAAAAGGAGGAGATAAAGAGAAAGGAGGCGTCAATGGGTGGAAGCTGCGAGGGAAAAGAAGGAAGAGAGAAAGGGGTGTGCGAGCTGAAGCGAGAGGAGGAGAGCTGAGCCGTGTTCCGCCAGTGGAGAGAAGCTTCGTCGGGGCAAGGAGAGGCTCGCTGGAGTTGGGAGAGTTCGTCGGAGGAGGTACGCGACCCTCCTTCTCCTCCATTCTCTTCTTATAACCTAATATGTTAAATGCATGAGAATAAAGATAAATGCATGTAAAATTTTAGAAACATAGTAGAATTGATGGGAATGTGTTGAATAGCATGAATATGTAGATATCATGCGATTATGATGAAAATTGGAAAGGTCATATGAGATTTAGGGATGTAAGCTACAGTAGATGTTAATGAGCTTCTCCCCTTTGTGATTTTCGTATGAATTGCATAGTTAATGGATTGAGGAATGGTTTGATGAGTTTTGAAGTAGACTCAAGGGTCTACACTCCAAGATTTATTTGTGTTTTATGATGCTTATTTGAGGGGTCCGCCGGAGGCTCCCACTTTCGACGAACGAAGGGTGGTTGGCAGGGGCCGTGTATAGAACACGGGAGATTCGACATGCCAAGTTGGATTCAGCATACCGAATCTCTGTTAATTTGAACAGAGGTGTCCGATTTCGGTAGACCGAAATCCATCGGTTGACTGAAATAGGAGGTTTCAGTATACCAAAAATATTCGGTATACTGAATCTTAATTCGGTCTGTCGTTTTCATCCCCTAACCCATATGAATAAATGGAAATAAATGATTTTAAAGGGGCAATGAGCATGTGTTAATGGTGTTTTTCTCATGTAAATGTCATGAAGGAATATAAAACCTAGATAAGTTAATTTGAGAATGGTTTTGGGTTTTATACCCTAAAAATGAATAAAAGTGATTAAATGTGTAGGTTTTGGGCATGAGTCCCAATTTATGATTTTAAAACATGATTTTAAATGATTTGGGTTGGGACCCCAATAGAGAATCATGTGTTGCTTGGAATAAGTTCCTGCAACAAAAAGAATGAAACAAAAAAGGTTTTGAAAAGGAAAACTTAAAGAGTTTTGAAAATAAAACATTAATAATGTGTTGGTTGAAAATGAACCGCTTCAAGAGTTTCAAAAAAGGTTTTGAAAATAAGAGTTTTGAGTTTTGAAAAGGAACCCCTAATAATGTTTCGAGGAACCACGGGGGTTGGTGTCGACAATGTGGTAGGAGTATAAGACTCCAATGAAGCCAACTGTCAGATACGACTGTGGTTGCCGAGCTTGAGACGGTGTAGGCTGAGCCTAGGTATCTGGGCCTAGGTGTTCGGATCATCGAGCTAGTGACGGTGTAGGTTGGACCTAGGAATATGAGACCTAGGTGTCCGAGTCACCGACGATGTAAACTGAGCCTAGGTTATTGAACCTAGTTGTTCGGGTCACCGATGGGACGTCAGATAAAGATGTATCCCTGTGTATTTATAGAAGGAAATTGAGGCCAGTGGGCTGGGGAGGTGTCCTCTCGCATGGGGAACTTCACCGCGGCAGTGCAGGGATGTAGGGAAAATGGTGTCCTCACCTACTGCTTGTGTGTCTGGTTACCCCTGATCAAGGTAACATCAATAAGTAAAGTGGAAATGAAAAGAAAAGTATGTAATTTTGTGAAAATGAAAGAAAAATGGTTTGGCTAGGATTGGACTTGTAAATGGTCCTAAAATCCTAGAAATGAATATAAATTGTGTTTTAACTAGTTACCAGTCAAAGTTTGTGATTTTGGTTTTGAGTCCGAGAGGAATCATGTTTTTGGCTGGATCTGGTCGAAAATGTGGATTTCTCATAATATGAGAAAGATTTTGAAAAGTACAAAAGAGAAAGAAAAGATGCGTTTTGGGAAAAAATATATGATTTTGGAGACAATTTCCAAATGTTTAAAAAAAAAAAGGAAAGTGAATTTTGAGAAAAGCATAGTTCTGGGAACAGATTCCCAAGAGATTTCAAAGAAAAAAGGAAATAATGTTTTTAAAATTGGATTTTCAAAAGAAAACTAAGTTTTATAAACTAAAAGCTGTGTTTTTAGTAATTTTGTCGGATTTTATTGTCTGTGTGTTTGGGATCCGTACTGGGTGACTTAGATGTCACTCGCACGTGCTTGGTTTGGTTTTCAGGTGTAGATCATGTGCAGTCGAGTTGCAGTAGGAGCTTCTAGCCGCACATCGTTTCCTAGATGTGAGCCTTAGTTACAGTTATTTAATTTTACTGTAGTTAGTGTAATTTTGCTTATGATACTGTAATTTTAGTAGCGTGTCTGGAATCGGGATGTTACAATAACATATATGTAACATTGAAATTACTAATGTATTTTCATCTTCCTTCCTACAACGATTTCTTTGACATATGTATTCATGATTCATGTTGAAATGAAAAAGATGATGAGCAAGAAGATGAAAATTTAAAGGAGAAGAATAGTAGTTAAGGAAATGAATAGAAATAATTGAGGAGTTTATTGTATATATAATATATATAGAGAGAGAGAAAATTTAAAAAAAACTACTTTTTTTAAAATCACATTTTCTATCTAAATAATTATCAAAAACTACTTTTTTTTTTTAAAAACTTTGATTTAGTGAAACACTTTTTCAAATCATAGTTTTCAAACTTTTTGCATGTACAAAGAAAGTAAAAAAATATATTTTCAAAACTGTAGTTAGTTCATCTAAACAGACCCTAAATGGTCCAAATTAGAGTAAAAAGCTATGTTTTTTAAAACTGTATTATTTAACCAATACTATAGTTTTTTGTGGCACCCAAATGGATCCTAAATATGCAGTGCATCGAAATGGCTACAACAAAAATTTGACTTTCTTTGTGTATGAGTTGTAGCATCATTCCTTAGTTACAATGTAGATTATGTCCAATGGACCATATTGAAATGAGCTAAGGTGCCTACATCAAAGTATCCTGTAGGCACCAATAGCAACATTTTACTGGATTTGTTACAATGAAAAGTTGTCGACTTCCATCCAATTAAATTAAGTAGATTTCGATAGGATCAATATAATACATAATGCATTAGATGTGTGATTATTATTATAATTAGAGGGTTATAGGCTCAAACATTAATAGATGTAGAACTTTTACAAAGAAAAAAGTGGTCAAGTTTAAGTCTCCGAATTATTACGTAGAACTAAACATCTTTATGCCATCTCACACACAAACACACACACACACACACAAGCATAATGATGATGAATTCTCTCTTTATATATATAGGGAAAAGATAGAATAAATTTAAGGCTCACCTATTTGAAGTGAGTCTTTTTTTAAACCTCTTGAATATTTTATTATATATTGATCATGTAAAAAATTCCAAACATTAGATATTAATCTAAATTGTTTACAAAAACTACAGATCAAAAATCAAATCAATCTAAGACTTTTGCTTAATAATTTGACTTACAAAAAATCAACGGTTTCATATTAATTCGTAAAAAAAAGTGATTTTATGAATATATTATTTATTGATATATAAATTTCAAAATCACTTCATTTGTAAACAGTAAATATCACAAAGAATGTTGATTAAATCTGCCATTAGGATTTCACATCTAATAGAAAGATTTTAAGATATGCATATAAATTCATGACTTATAGGTTTATTTTTATTTAGAAATTTTTATCTACCTTTGATACTTATAATTGATTTTTTTAATGTTAGTTTTACATATGACATAGACCATATTTTGCAATTGGAAATTGAATATCATTTATGGATTATGAAAATAACATAGAAATTTAATTTATATAAAGTGAATTCCAAGACTCATCCTATATTTTCCATATACATATATAGAGAGAAAAAGAAATACATACATACATACATATATATATATACACACACACAAAACCACAAAACCACTATATATGTTAACATTGATGATTTTAATACTTACCATTAGATCACAAATCAATAGTCCTTATGTATCTTCCCTCAAAATAACTAATTTGAGAAAGAATACAATTGAACCGGTTCCTCTCTCTCTCTCTCTATATATATATATATATAACACACACATACATACATACTTAGAGAATAAGGAGGGGAGAGGGGGAGGGACAAAACAGTAGGTGAACATATATAAAAGGCACAACGACATTTTGGTACCATTAAAAAACAAGAAAATAGGAATTTAAAAATCGAATCATTGGCTTAGCTTCTGGTAGGGAATAAAACTACGTGGGCTCCATTCCACCATCACGTCTGCTTGAATTAAAAAGAAACAATTGATAAAACTATTAGGGAACATTTTTTATGTAGGTGTCTACATATAAGGAGTATGTTGGCAACTTTTTATTTTCCATAAAGATATAAGGAAGAAGAAATAACCGTATGGATATACTTATTAGATATTCATAAATACATAGTGAAATTTTCATTTAAATTAAACAACTATTGATTATTGATTTAAAGGTCTTAACATTCAACATATTTTGTTAAATTCTAACCGTTAAATTTTAGATTAAAAATTAATAGTGAATATAATTCAAATTAGGATGAAACCTTAACACATAGTAGATTATATTATAGATTAATTAATTATATAATTAAATTTTATTTTAAAAAACAGAAAACTAAAACAAAGATGCCAACAGAAAATTTGTCCTATAGCCTACTACACAAACCAGAAACTATTATCACGTTTTACTAAAACCATGGGACGATAAACATACAGCAAGCCACCGATTTAATGGTACACGTGGGTTTCATTTGGCTTAACTACCCAAAAAAACTACTGTTTCAGCTGATGGTTTGTTTTCCTCAAGGAAAGTACATCGACAGATCTATCAATCAGTTGATGTTTCATTTGGTTCCATTGAGATGTTTTGATTTTTTAAATAAATTGGATGATAACTGGTACATGATTTTTTTTTTTCTGTTTGTTTGGGCCTTTTCTTTGTGTAGCTATGCGTTTGTTTGATTCACCTTTTTATCCTCAGCAATTTGATCTAAAGGGTAATGTTTTTTTTCTCTCAATGGGTAATGCTGTCATTTAAATAAAACGTTGTGGAAAAAAAAATCAAGCCGTTAAAACGACGGCCACGATTTACGTGCCTATCCACACCTGTGGGAAAAAGCCAAAGTCGTTCGTTAAAGTGTCAAATCAACGGACCCATTGTTTTTTGTCATCAAAGTATCAAATCAACAGAACCATTGTTTATTGTCCACGTGGACCGTAGTTTGGTCTAACTACGCAAACAATTATTGTTGCTTCCAGCCAACGAATCAGAATCTTTTATTCTTGCAAGGAAAACGCATCGGCAAATTTACACACATAGTCCCCTTAGTTCTAGATATACTTCACAAAGACCTCACTCCTTCCAAGAATACACCAACATTCTTCTTGGTTCGAAGACAGATTAAATGCAGAAGATCTTTATTATTATAAGAATCGTTTCGTAATCAAAATTCGAATCAACCGAGAAAATAAACTTAACTTGAGCATAGAAGTTGTCACATCTTAGGTTATAGAAAATTAATAAAAAAGACATAAACCATAATCTTTAAACAAACAATATCTTAGTGTCTTTATTTGTAGGAGGCAATTCTATCAAAATTTTGTCATTGATTGAGAGAACTTTAAATTCGCTACAGATCCTGGATTCGAATTCTAAGACATTCACCTCTTACTATCTCAATCGTTAATAAAAAAAAAAAAATTTGTCATCGATCAATTTTAATACTTTTGATTTGAACATAATGGCCTCGATTACGTTGGTTCATCTTATTATTATATTAAGTGATGACGTGTCAAGAAGGAACATCTCCTTTTTTTAACCACATTTTTTTGAGTTTGTAATTTTCTAAAAATACTTTTTATTTAATCACACTTAGGTGTCTCATTTGTTAGTGTTTTGTACTGTTATTTTTTCCTATTTTTTGAATTTCAAATGTGAATGCAAATTTTCTCTTTCCATCTAAAATTTTATTACACATTTTTGCTATTTCATTGTATATTCCATTGTAGATGTTTTCTTATTTAACTTTAATTTACAACTTCCTTAATAAAAAAAGAAACGTGTGAGAGAAAGTGCCAGACAAAAACAAATTTTGCACTCAAACTTTAATAAGAGAAACAAAATATCTTTTCCACCTTATTTCTTAATCTCAACGAAATTTAAGTGCATTAAGTCTGACTTTTCGATATATATTGATAAAAAAAACTTTTGTTATAATATCTTTTTGAGATTTTTTTAACGTTATAATTCCTAATCAAATAATTCTTATGATGGATTTCATACGTAAAAAAGGTATGACGCTAAATTGGTGTCTTTTTTTACATGTTATATACGATTACTCATGAAAGTATTTTTTGTTTAATTAGAAAAAGTACTATGTTTATGTTTATTTACATTTTTTTAATATTTAATATCGATTATTGAAGAATCATTCTATTATTTTAGGAAGAGATGATTAATTTAATTTTATAATATTATTTATTTATACAAATTTAGGATGAAGATGATTTAAAGATCACTTAAAAATTGACATCTCATCTACTCTGAGATTTATATTTGATAAAATGAGGTATATCATTATTTTCATCTTTTATCCTTGGTCAATAGGTGTTTTGGTAATACTTTTATGAGCCTTTTTTTGTTAGAGAGTTGTTTTTTATTTTCCTCCTTTTTATTTTGAGATAACTTTACTT
>JAMKQA010063585.1:0-10427 GCA_024699735.1 Posidonia australis | reverse complement strand
CCGCGGCCCGCGATTCCGGGCCCGGACTGGGCCGAGCGGGCTTGGGCCGGCCTGGCCCGTTTTCCATGTCTACCTGGGAGGGAGGTGGAAGTTCCACTCCTCCTGGCCAACTGCACCATGGTAGTTGGTTAGTGAATGATATATATTGCAAGTTTGTATTTTTATATATAGGAAATATATTAGTATTATGACAAGAGAGCATCATTTTACCATTTGGTTAAGCTTTGCTAAAGAATAAATTATATGTTTAATAGGTTAAAACATCAAAATTCTTTTGCTCCCGGTGACTTTGAGATAATAATCAATAGTTCTTTTCTATCAAGCAACAACCCATGTTTCTCTCTATATATGTTAAGATAGAAATAAATTTTCTCCATGAAACATATGTAATGATCATTTGTGTTATTTTCCATTCCACCCTTTTCCTTTTTCTATCACAACTGCAAGTTTATGATAACATAGAATGAAATATATAAATGAGTTTTTAATTTTATTTATAAGTTTTGTAAAATATATATAAATGATCATTTTTTATGTATCACATGTAATATCTAATAGCTTTACTTTTCAAGATAAAATTAAAATAAATTTATCTAATCTTTTTTATAATTCGTACATTTCATGTGCTTGGTTACGAGTATGTTCGAAAAGTCCTATAGTTGTGTAAACGACGACACAGACTCCACGAAGCTAGTGTAGATGGATTGAAATTGCTTAAGAAATCTTTCTGGATTGTTCTTCATATTTCGTATCTTGTCAGAGATTTTCTATCATAGAATCTTTCAATGCATGGATCGACACCGATTTTTGTTACAAAATTATGGTCATACCAATTTTCTTTTTACCAGAATTTTGACTCTAACGTCACCATATGATGGATAGTCTACGTGATTGTTGGTAATTTTTAAAAAAAAAATATTAAATATGGTCGAGGTTTTTCAAAGACGTTAAGGAAAATATTAATTTTGTCATTAAGTCCCTTTTTGCTATTTTAATTGTGTAGAACGTCAAGTGAAGTTCTCCATTTTACAAGTTGACTCCTTATTCCTTAACAAGAAGCAAATTTTCGGAGTCATGTATTTCTTTAACACCAACATTTTGAGAATATGTATACGGTACACCTTAGAAACACAAGTTGCACGAATGGACGACACCTGAATGAAATACTACTACGTTTGCAGCAGTGTAGAGAAATGCCTGTGCATGTCATGTAACGTGTTAGTCATAACTTCATGGATTTTAGCGATGCCATTTCTTGACTTGCCCATGCGAAGCTTTGTTCATACGCAGATGGGACACGTGACGGTTCACAGCTTCGCCATTGATGTCTACCCACATGACTCATGAGTCAAGCTTCTTCTTTTTTTTATCATTCCAATAATTGTTATTGTCCGATTTGTCTTTTGTCATTATATGGCAGACGTGTTCGCATTCTATTACTTTATTCGAGGAAATGCTCAGTCGACCAAGAAGAATTTGTATACGTCATACGAGTACCTAGTGGTGACCCAGAGACTTGCCACAGAAGTTGGTAACTTGGTATGCTTATTGCGTCATTTGATTTGCATAATTGCATATACTTTACTTGTACTTAAGACCACCGTGTAGATCCATATTTGAGCTTTTGTTCTTTTAATCTAAATTTTCTTATTCTTAAAAGGAGTACTTCTCAATGTAAGCATTTTGTACTGTAGATGGCAACACACGACTAAAAATAATTAATAAATATGAGGGCAGGGACGCTGCTTTTATTTGTTGTTTAATTATTTTTTAAAATATCTAACCTTATGGATTGAATAAGAAGACTATAATGTATATGCGTTTAAAATTTAATTGCAATCCAATTAATCTAAAGGTCTAAAATTCTCTAAATTTCAATAAATTTTATCCATCAAAATTAGATGTATAAACCAATAGTGAAAGGAATTAAAAATTTTGAAATTAAGATATGTTGTAGATTATGAATTTGATTAAAAGATAGTGTATTTAGAATAAAAATATTAAAAATGAGGCAAATTTAAGCAATTAATGGCTACGTTGCCCAAGCAGCCTCCTTTTTATGAATATATAAATATGTCATGAATTAATATATGACACAACATGAAAATCTATCTACTATATACTATTTGTTTAGAAGAAAGAATGAGAAAATATAAGTTGAAAGCTGTGAGCGAGTAGAATTCTACTTTTTTTGAAAATTTTCTATTCTTTAATTTCATTATGTAGAGTCCACTTATACCACCAAACATTTTAATTTAAATTTCATTATGTGGGTCTATTAGTTCCATTTGTGTAGAACCCTTTTAGTTTTAATCTCATTATGTGGGATTTATTTATTTTATTTGTAATTACATATTTTTTTTTTATTCTAATGAATAACTACCTTTTCAATTTCCTATCATATGGGGTTTTTTTTTCTTTTTAGCTTTGCAAAATTAATTATCTCTATACACTTAGTTTAGGAGAGAGAAAGAGAAGATATAGGCTAAAAGTAATGAAAGAGAAGAATCTCCTTTTCCATTTTTTCATTTATTCTATTTTTTAATATAGCTAAATGCTCTTCTCAAACCATATAAATATTTTAATATCACGTCTTTACATGTTTTTTCTATTTTCTCTTGTTTTTTATCTTCCTACTCATCTTATAGTTTTTTTTGTTTGTATCAACTAATTGATATCAATAAATAATTGCTTGATATGGTATGACATTTTAGAAAATTACTTTACAAGTAGCCAAAAAAACTATATAGGTGATACGAGATTAAAACGGTTAATATGTCAAACCAATAAAATCGTCAATTACTAAATACTGAAACAATGTAATTGATATAGTATGCATGATGAGAAAAGCAATTGCTAAAAATTATATAAGCAATTTAGATACTTGACAAGGTAGGACCAATAAATTTACATATTTAATCATAACTAACATAACTAATGAAGTTGTGAATTAGATCAAGAAGAGGAAACAAAAAGAAAAGGATGAGTCTATGGGTCTCACATGGGGACCAAAACCTTTTAATCTTGATTATTTCAAACATATGAACAAGCATATGGATGATGGTATTTGTATCTATAAATAAGCATTTGTAACTACGTACCAATAGAAAGTTAGAACTTTGTAAGACAATACCATGGACACCATAGAATTTCCCCCCAAAAAAAAAGTATTGCCTGTTGTTAACAATAATGGCTTAGGGATCATTAATGAACTTTGTACTCTTCCTAAAAAAACGCTCTGGTGAAAAGGAAAAACCCTAGCTCTCCTCTGCAACCCTGCGCCATGTGCCGCCGCAGTGCGCGGCCGCTCAACTTTGGCTGCCTCAGAGAGGCGGCTATGCTCCAGCAAGCCACTCGCTTTGACTGGGAGGGCTTCAAACGCAGTCTCTTCGTGGAGGACTCCCCTGACTCTACTAGTCTTCTGGGTAGACGATCCTCTGGGCGTCCTTACAAGCGACGCAGGCGGAAGCCTCGCGGTTAGGTATGCTGCCCCGGCGAGAAACCACTCGCCTCCCTTGGGCTCGGACCAGCTTACTCAGCTGGATCCCCTGCTTTACCTGTCTCCTTGGTTTCCCCTTCTCCTGTCGACGATCTGTCGATTGGATCTGGATTTGCTTGGTGCAAATCGGGAAGATTTCTTCTCCTATGCATTTCTGCGGGCTTTTCTCCTCCCCTTATATTCTCTTGCTATAATCGTTATAATTTCGTTATGGATTCTTATTATTGCTCGTGGAATATTGCTTCTGGATTGTTTAACAATTTGCGCTCTTGCTATATTTTTGAGGTTTACGTTGTAGCTGGCTCAATTTCTTTTCCTTATATCTCCTGGCATTATCAGTGTAAATCTAAGCATGAGTATGATACATATTTTAGGGTTACTCAATTTAAATCCCTCCCCAGAGATTCACTCTTTCTCTCTGGTGGCAATTTGATGGATTGTGGTTCGGGGGAACTCCCTCCCTCTACTTCTCTCGCGGAGAAAAGGCCACTGTTCGTTCCTCATCGGAGTGTTCTCTCCGACGATGAGCGAAGGCGGGGTTCCGATGTGGCTTCGCTGCAGTTCCCTAACCTGCCCCTTCCCACTGTGTGGAACTACACTACGTATCATCCACCATTGATTTCTTTCCCTTCTCTTCCCAGCATCAATCTCTATGCTGGCGATAAACCTTTCCTCGAACAACGTGAGACCATCCTTGAGCCTGCGGTGGGGGTTGCGTGTTCTCAGCTATTTACTGACAGCTATTTACTGACAGCTACACTTCTCCACGACAAGTTAGCCGCCCTCCTCCTCATCTCATTAATTGTGACTCGTCCCGAGTTGCACACTGCTTGACTCCTCCAGGGACCTCGCTGAGTGCTGTTTTAAATCCTGATGACGAATTTATCTTTAGTGAATCTTCTTATGCTCCTTTATCACTGACAGATCCTTCTTTGGTCTCTAATAACTTCCCTCTTGATCAACATTATGTTGATTATCATCCGGATCTTGAGAGATCCGCTTTGTCTTTGAAGAGGGATGGTATCTCTGACATGGAGATTGCCTCTGACACTATCGGCTGCGGAAGCTGCTCCCGCTTGTCCTTCTCCCACCACTCTCCCCTTTGTGGTGAACGAAACTCTGGCCCTGGCTCAGCAAGAACCTTGCGTGCTACCTGCTCCACTCCCTGCACCTCCATTCCGGGACTTTGAAACGCATATGCAGTTTCTTCTCGCGCTGAGGATATCCCTAGCATCTTTGGCTCGCGATTCGCAGCCCTCTCCTCTCCTGAAAAACCTTTCCCTCCCTCTTGTACTTCGGCTGCCTCTCCCGCGGAAGTAAGCTCCTACTTCCTGGCTGATTTCCCTGGTGCTGGCTGGAACGTCGTTACCAGGACAAAAGTCATCCCACCATTGGTAAGGTTTTGCAGAAAAACCGATAGATGTTTTAAGTGTGGACTCAAAGGCCATACGAGAGCTGCCTGTAGATATGTTGGTTCTTGTTTCAGATGTCGATCTCCCTCTCACTCGGCTGCAATATGCCAATATTTGCAGGAACCTTCTACCTCCCCTGTAGCCATGACTTCACAAGGTTACTCCTCTCAGAACCCATCTATTCTGCCTTTGAATGATGCTGTGTGCGAAAATTACCTATTGCTCTCCTGTAGCGCATTATTGACGGCACACAATCCTAACCTCTCTCTGGAGATGTTATCCAACCATGTCCAGACTTGTTAGACAGGAGGCTCTGATATTGTAGTTCAGGCCACTTCCCCGGGTAAATACCTTCTGACCTTCCCTACTGTTAAGTCAAGAACTGAATCCCTTAAGAAGCATGGGCATCTGCTACATAATATCGCTGCATCCTTCATTCCCTGGACTCCGAATTCGAATGCGATCACAGTTACTAAAGATGAAGGGGTTTGGATCCGCCTGGAAGGTATCCCACTTCACCTCTGGGATGTTGCTATTCTGCGCCACATGATTGCCGACTTTGCAGAGCTCATGGAGGTGGACCTCTCCATTGATCATGTCAAATACCGTGGTTATGCAAGGTTAAGAGTCAATATTTTCCCTGGGAAGTGCATCCCTGACTGTTGGTATTTTGCATTTGGAAACTATGTTTATCCCATCAAGTACAAACATAACTGGGATCTTTGTCCTACCCCGAGCCATACACCTGTGCCACCCCCAAACTGGACTACTAAACTTCCCACCCAGGCCAAAGCTACCTTCCTAAAACCAGCAAGGAAACCGTTTAAAACTAATAGAGGGTGGAGAGGAGCAAAAGGGAAAAGAACTCCCCAGGATGGCAACCTTGTCTGGACCCGACCTGTCACCCCCAAACCAGCTGCCAACTCCTCTGGTCTTCTCCCCACCCTCCCGCTCTCCACTTCTTATAAGTACAGCATTCCATCTCCTCCGATTAATACATCTCCTATTCAAGCCTCTGATGAGACAGCAAAATTCATTGAATCGGAGGTCAGAGCTAGACATTTATCTTTGTCCAAATTTAAAAAGGTGATGGCAGTTTATGACTGCCTTGAAAGTGATGATCTTGGAGAAGATTCTGAAGCTCCAAATCCTCTGCCCTTCACTCCCATTCATGTGCCAGGTAACTGTGGCCTTGGAAATTTTCCTGCTTTTTCTCAGACTCAATATGCATCCTCTTCTAAATCTACTACTCCTTCTAATTCCGAAATTCTGTCTTCTGTGTCAAATAATAGTGCTTGTGATGATGATTTTCTAAATCAAGTTTTAGCTTGGAACTCCTATGAACAGTTTAATAATTTCTGTAAAAAGATTGGGTTAATCGTAGAATCTCCAGGTGAAATTGAGTCATTCTATAACTCCATAAGAACTGATCAAGGCTTAACCTCTTTAAATTTAAATGACACCTCTAATATCAGAGAGAAACTAGATTCTCTTCACATTGCAGCAGTTAATTTATGAAAATTGCAGCTTGGAATATTAGAGGATTGGGCAGTAGTGGGAAAAAAAGAGCACTAAAAAATTTTATTAGAATAAACAGATGCAACATTATTATTATTAGTGAAACAAAATCGGAAATTTTCTCCCCTTATACTTTAAGAAATATTGGAGGTGGTTGTATTAATCAATGGACCTTCTTGCCCTCATCGGGTGCCTCCGGGGGAATACTTGTGGGTTGGGACGATAGTCTGGTTACACTTGACACCACCATTGTAGCCACTTACTCTATCTCTCTATCATTCATTAATCTCTTGGATAATTTCCACTGGTGGCTCACGGGAGTCTATGGGCCTTGTGAACACATCCTTAAAAGGGAATTTATAGAGGAATTGAATCACTTAAGCTCTAAAGTAAACAATAACTGGATTTTAGGCGGTGATTTTAACATTACTCAATCACCAGAGGAACATTCTTCTAGTGGAGGCTCTCCATCTCATATGAAGGACTTTAATGAATTTATTGATTCTACAGCTTTGCTTGATTTCCCACCAAACAATTGTAAATACATGTGGTCGATCTTTCAGCTAAACCCTACCATGGTTAGGCTGGATAGATTTTTGCTATCCTCCGGATGGCTGGATAAATACCCCGACTCCTTTTGTTTGGGGAAAACCAGGGTTACCTCAGATCATATCCCCATAATTCTGGACACTGCTCCACATAATTGGGGACCTCCCCCCTTCAAATGTTATAAATCTTGGATGTAAAATGAAGGCCTTGCCCCATTCATAGAGTACTGTTGGTATAGATCCTTCTTCAAATGCCACTCTCCTTCCCTAGTGACAAGATTTGCTTATAGACTTAAATTCCTCAAAAAACAAATCACCTCTTGGATGGGTACTATCAGGGAGATAAAGAAAAAACGACTTCAAATTGTGGAATCGCAAATAAACTTCATTGATTCCTGGATTTCTTCTCCTAATCACCCAATCACCCTTCATGACAAATTGAAAGTACTTAAAGAAGAACATTTTATCCTGTTTCAAGAGCAAGAAATATACTGGAAACAAAAATCTAGGATTCAATGGCTCAAGGAGGGTGATTTGAATACAAAAGAAGAAGGACAAACACAATCCACTCTATTAAAATCAATGGAATCCTTGAACAATCCCCTTCTATTATCTCTAAAGAGATTGAACATCACTTCTCCAGGCAATTTAATAAGCCAATCAGGAAGATCCCAGCTCTTCATTGGGATTCTTTGGTGCCCAACAAAATTTCAAACCCTGACTTATTGGAGACCATATTCACAATGGAAGAAATTTACAAAAATGTTGGTTCTCTTCTTGGGGAGAAATGCCCAGGCCCTGATGGTTTTCCCTTATATTTCTTCCAACGCTTCTGGGAATTGATAAAAGAAGACATTTTAAAAATCTTCCTAGACCTCTACAACTCTTCTGATGCTGGTTTTCTAACCCACATCAACCAGACATTTATTGCACTCATACCCAAAAAAGAAGGTATCAAAGAAATCAAAGACTTCAGGCCTATAAGTCTAGTAAATAGCCTTTATAAGATTATAGCAAAAACTTTATCAACAAGGCTATCCCTTGCCATCGATCAAGTAATCGGCAACTCACAATGTGCATTCCTCCCCAGAAGAAGCATAGGTGATTGCTTCCTCGTGGCTCAAGAAACTTTACATCATATGAAACTCAATGGGATCCCAGGTTTTGTTCTCAAACTTGACTTTGAAAAAGCATTCGACAATGTCAATTGGGATTTCCTGCTACAATCATTAAAAGGAATGGGATGTGGACAAAAATGGATTACTTGGATGAAAATGTGTGTTTCATCTGCTTCTTTCTCTATATTGGTAAATGGTACTTCAAAAGGCTTCTTCAACTTGTCGAATGGGTTAAGGCAAGGAGACCCCTTATCTCCTTTGTTGTTCATTGTGGTCACTCATGTCCTTAATAGAATGCTAGCCTTAGCATTAGATAATAATCTTATTTCTGGGATTCAGGTTCCAAATGGTGGGCCATCCATATTGAACATTCAGTATGCAGATGACACCATCCTTTTTCTTCAGGCCTCTGAGAATAATCTTGTAAATGTCAAAAGAATTCTCTGTTGTTTTCAGACCTGTTTAGGACTACGAATAAATTTCCATAAATCTTCCATCACTGGAATTGGTACTCAGGATACCCTCACCAAGAGAGCATCTCTCATTTTGGGATGTCAAATTGACTAGCTACCTATAAAATATCTTGGTCTCCCTTTACACTTCAAAAAGCCCAAACACAGTGATTGGCTTCCAGTCATTGAAAAAATTTCTAGTAAGCTGTCTCTCTGGAAAGCTAAGATGCTATCTCTTGGGGGTAGACTCACATTGGTTAATCCAGTGCTATCTGCTATCCCCACGTACTTTCTTTCTGTTTTACATTTACCAATTAGTGTGGAGAAAGAAATTGATAAGCTCAGATCTAGGTTCCTATGGCATACCTCCTCTTCTACAGCCTGTCATCTGGTCAAATGGAAGTCTCTATGTAGGGCCAAGGAATAGCAAGGTTGGGGCATAATTAATTTGAGAAATTTCAACATGGCATTAAAATGCAAATTATTATGGCAACTTTTCTCTGATGACTTCTCGTTAAAATGGAAGGAGATACTAAATATTCCTTCGGAAGAGGGATTGGAGCAATTCTCAACATATCCAACTCTAGAGCATCGCCCCTTTGGCTGGAACTCAAAAAAAGCTTTGATGTGATGAATGGGTTCACCTCATTCCATGTACATAATGGAAAGCGCACTATCTTTTGGGAAAACAAATGGTGGAATGGGGAAAAACTAAAAGATTTTTTTCCCAAACTCTTTAGTTATGCTAAATACAAACAAGCCTCTGTAGCTAAAGTGGTTGATAACTTCCTCTCCAATCCCACCAACTTATTCTGTCAACCAATATCCTCCTTGGACCCTAACCTGCAACAGCAAATGGTGGTCTTGGCTGGGATCATTTCTAATGTTATATCAAATTCTGAGGAGGATACCGTTGTTTGGCAGCCCACTAATGGCAATTTTACTATTAAATCATGCTATGCTACCTTAAATGATGGAGGGTTAAGATTTAATTTTTCAAGGAAGTCTGGAAATGCTGGGTCCCTCTTAAAATCAAATTGTTCTCTTGGTTAGTGGTATGCAATAAAATTCTGACTAAGGAAAATCTATGCAAAAGAGGATGGAATGGCCCCAATTTTTGTGTGTTTTGTAATGCAAACGTGAAATCTGTAGCACATCTTTTCATTTCATGCTCTTTTACTTATTCAATATGGCAAGTCTTCTCTTTATATCCTTTATATCCTGCCATTTTGTCTATTGCTGACCTTTTTATGTTACCTCCTGTGCTAAAATTTGGTATGTCAGTAGTTGGTACACATACTTTTGTACAAATTTTTCTATGGTCTATTTGGCTTGAAAGGAATAATAAAATATTTAGGAACTCATCCAAAAGTAAATATGTGATAGTGAAGGAAATTTTAAACTTGTTTCATGATTCGATTGAATGCTTGGGTGTAGGTTTTGAGCAACAAGAAAGCTTGCAATCTCTTACCTCCTTTCAGTAGAGTCATACTATGGATATTGATCCCTTGGCTGATAATATTGGTCACTCTGGTGGAGCAGGCATTACCTCCTGTAGACACCCCGATTTTGAGGTGACCCGGAGATTAGTATCCGTATGTTGCTTTGGATGTGATCAGCCCTTAAACCAGACCCCAAACCCATTAGCAAGCCAGAGTTCAGCAATTTGTGAGCAGATCTGGCGCACCAAGGTGGCGCACCAAGGTGGCGCACCAAGGTGGCGCACCAAGATGGCGCACCAATGTGGCGCACCAAGTTGGCGCACCAAGGTGGCGCACCAAGCAGGCGCCCAGCCGTTTCCAGACCGCGGCTGCTGACCTTCCATCTTCCGGCTGTTACCTTTGCCAACGAATGTGCTCGAGAATATTCGAGTCTCTTCG
>JAMKQA010063583.1:0-13312 GCA_024699735.1 Posidonia australis | reverse complement strand
TACAGTAAAGCGGCATTAACAATGCCTACATTTGACCCTCGGATTAACTTTTTCTTTTGATTTCACTTCTCCTTGATTTGGCATGTTTTCGGTCATTTTCATGCATGAGCATATAGAATAAGCAAGCATACATTCACCAGACCATTAGCAGTAGGAAACCTAGAAAGATCGAGTTTTCTCAGGCGTATGGGGGTGCCTAACCTCTTCCCCATGCGTAACCAAAATCCTTATCCATTCTCTGGCCCGCATTCATCTTGCATTATCCATTAGGCACAGATCACACATGCATCTTTGCATCTTGTTTACTTTCTGCCTTTTTTGTGTTTTCTTGGTTTTCCTTGTCTTTCCATTAAAAGACTAGGTGGCGACTCCTTTCCTTTTTCTCTTTTATCTTCCCTTTGGTATTTCCGAGTCTTGTCTCTTCCTCCAGATTCACCATTTTCGTCGTGACTGTATCGGATCTCCTCGTGTGTTTCCGCACACCAGAGTAGGTTTGGTGAACCACGCCTAGGTGTTCCACCGGCATGGTCACAATCACTCTAGAGCTAAACATATAGAAGTAAGACATCATTTCTTAAGAGACAATGCCCTTAAAAATAATATTAAGTTAGAATTTATTCCAACCAAGGAACAATTGGCAGATATATTTACAAAACCTCTTGATGAACAATAATTTATTAAGATTAGAAGAGATCTAGGGATTTGTAAACTGTCAGATATAACATAAATATATATTCTCTGAGACGTTTCAGAATACCAAAGGTATCTACCGAAAATTACTGGATCGGCATACCGAAATAGAATGGTATACTGATTTTTTGACTGATTTTTCAGAATAGATTTTTCGACATACCGAAAATATACGGTATATCAAAATCCCTCGAGTCACCTTTTTCGACACACCGATGAATGTACCGAATCATGTTCCGAAATCTCCTGTAACTGATTTCGGCATACCGAAATTTTTTCGATATACCGAATCATTCGCGAACCTTGTTTAAAATCCAAAACTTAGGGCTTCTTTCTCACTTGTTTTAATTTCCAGCAGACCGATTCTCTCCGCCGACACCACTCCTTCTCCTTCCCATCCAAGAATACTCCCTCTCCAACCCTCTCCGACCCTCTCTGACCCTTCCTCACCCCTTCTCCACTGTTTTCTAACCCTTATTGAGGATGGCTCCTAAGAAGATGCTTGCGTCTCGTGGAAAAAGGAAGCAATCGGAAGAAACACCTGGGGCTTCTGATAGTCAGTCTCAAAAGTATTGTTTCGTTGACAATGAGGCCGAGCAAGTTCCTCATCGAGAAAGGTTTGCCAACAGAGAGGTACTCATTGGAAGAAGAATTTTTTTCAATGAACTTGATTCCATTAAGCCTCTTTTTGAGTTCCAGGGTTTAATCCCGTTTTAAAGTTCCATAGGTGATAGAATGTACCTAGTATCTTAATTCTAGGCCAACATGACCTATTCTCACTCTCTAGCTCATTCTTATATTTGTGGCAATACCATAGACTTTGATGATGTCTTACTAGGTCGGTTGTTTAAAATTCCATATTCCGGGACCGACATCACCTTATCCATTTATGAGTTAGAATGGTCCTATGGTGAAATCAAAAAAGCAATATCCTTGAACCCTAGGAGCACCTTCAAACCTAGTAAGATCAAGCAACTCACTAAACAATCTCGTATTATCGCCTACATTGTGGCCACCAATTTAGTCCAAAAGAAAGGCCACCAAGATGAGTTAAGTGAGCTTACTTGTAAAGTGGTCTATGCCATTGTCAAACAAATTCCTGTTAATTGGGGTCAAGTGATTTTTCACTATATCACTCATGTAAAAACCAAGTTGTTTTTTGGGCCTCCTTTAACATATTTGTATGAAAATTACGACATTCCTCTTGATGATGAACCAAACCTACCCGTCAAATCCAAACCTTTAGGAACTCAAGCCGTGGCTAAAATGGATCAATCTATTGAACTTCATAGTAAAATTAGAAATCTTCCTTAGGGTTTCTCTTCTGCACCACCACAAACCCAAGCAAGAGACAAAGATGCTAGTTCTGAAGAAGAAGCCGAAGAAGAGTTCAATATGTCTAAGAAATTGGATTCACTTCAGCAGCAAATGTCAGAGATGTATCTTCACCAAAAGCAAATAATGGACATCCAGCTTCAACAACAAAAGCTGATTTCTGACGTTATGCTTCAACAAAATCAACGACATCAAGAGTGTATGGAAAGCATAAAGAAACTCAGTGATCGAGTCGAGGCATACCAAGACACTCTTCAAGAATATCACTAGGATATTCTCGAACATATAAATCTGCCTACTCCTTAGATTTGTTGTTGTAGTGTCACTTGTATGTCTCTTTGCATTTTTATGATATTTGGACATCTATTGTAACTGAATTGAGTTATTAATGACCTTATATTTTAATTTCTTCTGTTTGTCTTGGTAGATTGATAATTCTATATATTATTTTTGATTACGTCACATTTTTGATTATTTCAAAAAGGGGGAGAAATAAATAGCATATATGAAAATATCAATTATAGAATATATAAAAAGGGGAGCTTAATTTAAGGGGGAGGTTATTGAATGTTTTATTGAAAGTTATAAAAAAATTCATAAAGGGAGCTTAGTTTAAGGGGGAGGTAATTATTGAAAATTCTTATCCTATATGATTAGAACTCACAATTGATATTTCGATTTTGTCATCATCAAAAAGGGGGAGATTGTTAGAAATATTTTGTGTTTTGATGATTACACTTAACTAATGAAGTTTTGTATATTCTCATGAAAGAAAAAGGTTGAAGAAAATACTTGTGTCATTTAAACTTTATGATATGTTGTAAAGTTACACTTGACAAATTGGTTGAGAAATGTATATGTATATGCATATGTTATGCAAACCTTATAATATGTTGTAGATGAATATGTAAAGTAATACTTGGCAAATTGGTTGTAAAATATATGAAGTATAAAAATCAGCATACCGAAGGAAAATTGGCATACCGAAGTAGGAAAAATCAGCACAAGAAACGGAACTCTGAAAAATGCTGTGGAGATAAAGCTGAAGATAAAACGGCATACCGGGCTAAAACAGTATACCGTTTCATGATAATTTGGCATACCGAAGGAATTCCGGCATACCGAATTGCCCGAGAGTTGCTGCTTGAAGAGAAGAATGGCATTCCGGAGGTCAAAACAACATACCGAGAAACTAGCTGTTTATGACCATTTTCTAGTCGTTAGACACATTTTCCGATGGTCCTTTGGCTATAAATAGGACCTCAACATGCCTTGATAGAGATATCACATTCGTATACTTGTAACTCTCTATTTCCGTGCTCAAACTCTGTCCTACATTATCTTCACAAGCGCTATTGTAATTTATTTGTAAAAGCGTACCGTGAAAGGGAAGTCACATGTTGTAAAGCTACAAGGGGAGGCTCTAGCTTCTTGGGGAACGAGAAGTGGAAGGAGCAAGGATTGGGTTGGTAGAATAGCCAACACAAGTAAGTATTTTATTGTTTTAAGTATAAAGAGAAAAATCTCAAGAGGGTGTTGAGGAGTGGACTAGGCCGGGGTTTGGTCGAACCACTATAAATAGCTTGTGTATTTGATTTCTCTCATCCCCTTCATGTGCATGTATTGTCCTTAGCCCTCAAATTTGTATGCTTATTATCAGTTGCTTGTACACTTTGTCATTACACTTCATTTAGGTTAACTTTTAATTAAATTGGGAAATTTGATATTAAAAATTAAAATTCTCTATTCACCCTCCTCTAGAAAAGCCTTTCGATCCAACAACAAGGATCATGTTTTATGAAATAATTTACCAAAGCATTTTTGGACTGAAACCGTGAACACTGCTTGCTATATTTTAAACTGCGTTTCTCTTAGATTGATTCTAAATAAGACTCCTTTCGAATTATGGTTTGGAAAATTTCCTATAATTTTTTACTTAAAGTATTTGGATGCAAATGTTTTATTCATAACACTAAAGATACTTTTGATAAATTTCACTCTAATGTAGGTATTCTTGTAGGATATTCTACAAGAAGCAAGGCTTATAGAGTTTACAATATAAGAACCTCAACTATAGAAGAGTCTATGCATGTAGAATTTGATGAAAATATAAACAAAATAATTAATGTTGAAAAAGAACCTGAAATTGGTGAAAATATGTTAAATAGCCTAAATATTGAAGAAATTATTCAAAATAAAGATGAACCTAAAGATATGACACTTAAGGAACCTGAAATTGGTGAAAATATGTTAAATAGTCATCTTAAGGAACTCATCATTGGTGAGGTTTCTATGGGAATTTGACTAGATCTTGGCTAAGTCATGAATGTAGCACTTATGCCTTCATTTCATCCATAGAACCTAATAATGTGGATAAAGCTTGTAATGATGATTATTGGACTTTAATTATACATGAAGAGTTGAATCAATTTAAAAGTGTGACCATGCCAACCCAGGGATCTGGCGTGGAGTCACACCAGAGGGAGGAGATCACAGCCGTGCCAAGATGGCGAAGGCGCAAGATAGGATAAAACGAAAAAGAAAAAGAGTCACCACCAAGTCTTTTAAGGGAAAGACGAGGAAAACCACAAAAGACATAATACATGAGATGCAAATGCGAAGGCTAGATGTCTGCTAACCAGAGGATGGGTGAGGATTCCTATTACGCACGAGGAAGGTGTTAGGCACCCTCGTATGCCCGAGAAACTCGGTTTTTCTAGTCTAAGTTGCTTGCTAAAGGCTAGATGAATGCTTGATAAGCCTAGATCATGCCTTGAACATGCTAACATGCATGCCATGACAAGATTGGATGGATGTGCATGATGGAATGTGAAAACTGCGAAGAAATCCACATGAAATGACGAAATCGCAAAGTATGACACGATAAAGAAAATGACATGAAATTACGAGGTCTTTGTAAAAAATGACTCATAAAATCACACTAGTGTCAAAGGGATCAAAAATACAACTGACCCAAAACATTAGAAGCATAGAAAACACCATGGAGATATGAATGGGAAAAATTGCAGAGAAACCCACATAAAACAGACAAGCAACGCCATGTGAAGAAAATCACATAAAATGAAAATGTTTTTGGAAAGAATGCCTCGTAAAATCATACTGATGTCAAAAAGGTAAGAAGTGGGGTGAACCCAAGTCCCCAGAATCGTGGAAAAAGTCGTGAAAATCAAAAGGGAGAAATAATCTGCAAATGGGCCAATGTTGGCCTTTCGGTCAGTTCGTATATGCCCTCGGGCGATGAAATCCAAATAAAATCAAAAATATGAAATGTAGGATTATAGAGAATCAAATCAGATGTAGGGCAAGAGACTCCGAAAACAAAGTGGAGAAAAATCCAAGAAAGAAACACATGAGATGCAAACTCACTTAAAAAGGAGGGACTGATGCGCAAATGTGATAAAAAACAATATGAAATGCATGGATAAGTGCCTAAATGTGTAAAAAAATGCCAAGGGATGACTTGGACAAGGATTATGCAAGACTAATTGAGAGAACTAACATGCAGGTGCATGAATTGGTGGCACAGGGGCAATTTGGTCATTTTCATGGCCAGCTGTGGTAAATGCATGCATGGGGATGATGCATGATCTAAGTCATGTCAAAATGTGTGTTAAATGTCCAGAAGACGTTATTTATGAGAAAATGTGAAAGGGATAAGATTTTAATACCATAAAAAGATGTAAACACAGTAAAGGACAATTACGAGGACTGAAATACAAAATTCACAAAAGGATGAGAATTTGGATCAAAAATATATTCATGACTTCTATTCTAACATGCAGATGATGGATCAACTGTGCTTGTGGCACTGAGATGTGTGAAAATTGCACTTGGGTAATTTCTTGAAACTCAGGGTCTAAAGTGCAAAATTCACACATGAGTGCAAATGTGAATAAAATGTGAGACTGAAGGTCAATTCATAGTGAAAATATGATTTTTAAATCGAATCTACGATTACATGCAAAATGTGAGATGCAATGAGTGGAAAATGCCAAAAATATGCAAGAAAACATTTGAAACCCTAAATGATGGATTTAAAACTAATCTAAGGGTCTAGATGCAAATTTCTTATGCTCAGGGATTATTTGATGTGAATCCAAGGACTTATATTCAAAATTCCTGGGCCTGATTGTGATAAAAATTGGACTTTTACAATGATCAGTGTAATTATGGAGTTTATTAGGGTTCTGGATGCAAAATTTCCAAAAAGAACTCATTTAGAAAAGTTCTAGGGCTTGTTGCAAAAGATCAGGACTTAAATGTGATAAAAATACAACTTTAATGATGGTTAGTGTGATTTTAAAATCTTTTAGGTTCAGAATGAAAATTTCACAGAGAAAACTTATTTTATAAGACTTCAGGGGCTATATGCAAATGTTCAGGACCTAAGTGTAAAATAAATCATAGTTCTAAGGACCTAGATGTGATAAACATGCAACAACAGGACTGAAAATAAAAATTAAAAGCAATAGGAAAAAATATGCAATATTTACAAGGGTTAAAAAAGAAACAAAAAATTATTTAAAACAACAAGGAGTGAAAGACAAAAATGCAGGACCTAATTGTAACAATTTAATAAGTTAAAGGGTTTTTTTTTAAAAATAAACTTAAAAACAACAGTCACCGCCGACGATTCGAAGATCGCCGATGGCGACGGCCTGGGGGGCTCATCTGAGCACTCCCAGTGGTGGATCGGAGATCTGAGGTGCAAAGAAGCTAGAGGAGGCGATGTGGAAGGGATCCAATGGCGCCGATAGGGCTCCCGGCGGTTGGAGCAAGTTGTCGACCCCCCCTCGCCGGCGTTCTTCTCCAGCGACGGGGACTTCAACAGGGGCGCATCTAGAGGCAGTGGCTTGACGCTATGGAGGTCGGAAAAGCTATGAGGCTACACAGCTGTGGGGAGGCATGGGCATGGCTGGAATGGCCTGGGGTGTTCCCTCCTTTCACGGACTCTGGCGGCGATTGTGACAGTGGTGGGACCAACGTTGCAGCGGTGGGAGTGCTCGAGCGGCAGTCGTGGAATGCTCGATGGTCCACCGGGAGGCTTCTAGGGGCCTTGGTTTAGTCAGGGCATGGCCACTGTGCTTTGTCCACTCAGTGGCTTTAGCGGTGACGTTCGACAACAGCGGCGACGGTGGCGATCGACGTGGAGATCTGGGAGGCCAAAGGATCTCCTCCAGAGCAAGGGAGCTCTGGGAGGAAGAGGTAGGAGGGGTCTTAGAGACCTCTTCCCACCATAGGGGCTATAGGCTCACCGGCGATGGAGGACCCATCACCGGAGGGGGGAGTCGATGGTGTACCAAGAGCACACCTTCACCGAAATGCGTCCAAAGTAGCTAAGGAAACTCATGAGGCCTACAGGGGATGCTACGGATCGAAAAAGAAAGGGAAAAGAGATACCTAGCAAGCAGTGATGTCTCCCTGTGGTGCTCGACGGTGGTGGTGCTCCGATGTTGCTCTGGCTGCCGGTGTAGGGAGCTCTTGGGCTAAGGAAAAAAGGTGGAGGAGGTCGTTTGGATCTCTCGAGGGGTGCTGGGTTTGGCTTAGGGGTGGATTGAGGCGTTGGAGAGGCCAGAAGCTCATGGAAGTGGATCCCAAGAAAAAGCCTAGTCTGTCGGCGGTGGGAGCATGTAAACTCCGGTGAAGTCCCCTCTCGCCTTCAATCCTCCTCCTGGATGGACTGGGCACCTTGGGATAAAGGGCACGACAGAAGAGGAAGGCCCAAAGATCACGGGGGTCAAGGATCGCACGCCGAAGATCGCGAGATTGACCATTGGAGATCTTGCCAAAGAGGTCGTCGGAAAATGGAGGGGGTCGCTGGAATTATTTTTTGGACTTATAAGGTTTTTCTGGTTTAAGGATGTATTAGGCTTATTGGGTGGTGAATGGGCTTAGGGTTTGGTTTTTTATGTTTTTTTTGTTTTAAGGTTTTGTTTTTAAGGTTTTTAAATGGATTTTGGGTTTTAGGTTTAGCTTTTATTTATTTTTTATGACTTTAATTAAATTTATGATTAAGGTTTAATTAATTGGTTTTAAATTAGGGTTTTAATTATTTTCGGTCTTTGTTTTATTTTTGTTTTGGAATTTTTATTGATTTTAGGGTTTTGCTTTTAGGTTTCTTAATTGGGTTTTGTGATTTAAATTTGATTTTTAATTTTGGGATTTAAGGTTTAATTAATTGGTTTAGAATTAGGGTTTTAATTATTTTAACTTTAGAGTTTTGCTTTTTTAATAAAGATTTTGGGTTTAATTATGGTTTTTTGTGTTTTAATTAGGTTTTTTAGGGTTTTGAATTTTAATTAGCGTTTTTGGATTTTAGTTAGGGTTTTTGATTTAATTAAATAGGATTTTGAGTTTAATTAGGGCTTTTGTGTTTTAATTAGGGTTTTGAATTTAATTAGTGTTTTTGTGTGTTTTAATTAGGGTTTTTGGTTTAATTAGGGTTTTAGATTTTAATTTAGGGTTTTTGGTTTAATTACTTGGACTTTAAGTGGATTTTATTTAATTTTGACTTGAATTAGGGTTTTCGTTTTATTAATTGGATTTTAAGTGATTTTATTTGACTTTGACTTGAATTAGGGTTTTTGTTTGATTAATTGGATTTTAAATATTTTAAATTTACTTTTGATTTGAATTAGGGTTTTTGTTTTATTAAGTGGATTTTAAATATTTTTAATGTGTTTTGTTTGGTTTTAATTTTAATTAGGTCAGAGTGGACTAGTGTGGGCCTGAATGGGCTTATGTGGGCTTAAGTGGGCTAGGGTTTTGGTGGTCGCAACTAAAGCATCATTTAGAGGAGCTTGTTGTTAAGTGACTTCAAAATCGGGGTGTCTACAGATGCCCCTCCCTGAGCGAGGTCGAGGGAATCGAGACCGATGCTTAGGGTTGACAAGACACCCCACCTGAGTCCGAGGGAGAGTGGTATTTACTGTGGGGCCGTGAGCCACTTATTCGACGGATGCACTAAAATGTCATTACTCGTGGCCCATGCATGATGCTAATGCAGAGGATGACCCTAATGCTAGGTGATGCGTGAGGGCGATGCTGATGACGAGTGGGTAGCTCAACTCTTCGAGGGGAGTGTGAGGGATTTCCCGACTCGTGCCAAGGGGTGCCTGGATAAGTCTGTCAGACTTGTTAGTCGGGGTAATCTTGGCAAATGTCGGGCCTTCTGGTTTGGGGGGGATGCTTGGCAAGATACCAGACTTGTCGACCGAGGATAGACTAATGACGGATGTCAACCAAATAGTTTGGGGTATCAATCCAAGAGAAGGGGCATTAGGTAAGACTACCAAAATTACAAACTAATGGTCAAAGTATGACAAGTTGACGGACCTACCAACCGGATAGTATGGGCTATCAGCCCTATGGTGAGATGACAGACTCATTACATGATAGTTAAGGCTATCAACCCAGGGAAAGGGGCAAACAGTGTAGGTGGGGAATTTAATAAAAGGGTGACACCGAGATCCATTCTCCAGGAGCAAATCCAGGAAAGGGTCACCAAGACCTCGCTCGAGGTCTAGAAGAAGAGTAGAAAAGTGATTTGTCCGTCATGGAGCAAGTCCAACAAAACTAGCGTTGAGATTCGTCCGCCTGGAGCGAATCAGGGATGGGAACATCAAGATCACGCCTGAGGCTAGAAGAAGCTGGAAATATGGGACTTGTCCGTCATGGAGCAAGTCCAACAAGGATGGCACCAAGATTCGTCTGCCTAGAGCAAATCTGGGATGGGACCATCTAGACCTAGACGGAGGCCTAGAAGAAGTTGGAAAATGGGACTTGTCCGTCACAGAGCAAGTCCAACAAGGATGGCACAGAGATTCACTTGCCTAGAGCGAATCTGGGATGGGATCATCTAAACCTAGCTTGAGGCCTAGAAGAAGCTGGAAAATGGGACTTGTTCGTCACGGAGCAAGTCCAATAAGGATGGCAGCGAGATTTGTCTGCCCGAAGCGAATCAGGGATGGGACCATCTAGACCTCACCCGAGGCCTAGAAGAAGCTGGAAAATGGGACTTGTCTGTCACGGTGCAAGTCCAACAAGGATGGTACCGAGATTCGTCCGCACGGAGCGAATCAGGGATGGGACCATCTCGATCACGCTCGAGGCCTAGAAGAAGCTGGAAATATGGGACTCATCTGTCATGGAGCAAGTCCAACAAGGAAGTCATCGAGATTCGTCTGCTCAGAGCGAATCTGGGATGGGACCATCTAGACCATGCTCGAGGCCTAGAAGAAGCTGGAAAATGGGACTAGTCTGTCACGAAGCAAGTCCAACAAGGACGACACCGAGATTCGTCTGCCAGGAGTGAATCTGAGATGGGTCCATATCGAACTCGCCCGTGACCTAGAAGAAGCTGGAAATATGGGACTTGTCTATCATAGAGCAAGTCCAACAAGGATTTCACCGAGATAAGTTCACCCGCAGCGAATCTGGGATGGGACCATCACGACCTCCCCCGAGGCCTAGAAGAAGCTGGGAAATGGGACTTGTCCGTCATAGAGCAAATCCAACAAGGATGGCATCGAGATTCGTCCGCACATAGCGAATTTGCGATGGGACCATCTAGACCTCGCTTGAGGCTTAGAACTAGCTGGAAAATGGGACTTGTCCATCACGGAGCATGTCCAATAAGGATGGCACCGAGATTCGTCTGGCCGAAGCGAATATGGGATGGGACCATCGAGACCTCGCCTCAGGCCTAGAAGAAGCTAGAAATATGGGACTCGTCCGTCATGGAGCAAGTCTTACAGGAATGGCACCGAGATTCGTCTGCCCGAAGCGAATCTAGGATGGGACCATCTAGACCACGCCCGAGGCCTAGAAGATGTTGGAAAATAAGGACTTGTTTGTCACGAAGCAAGTCCAACAAGGATGGCACCGAGATTCGTTTGCTCGGAGCGAATCTAGGATGGGATTATCAAGACCTCGCTTGAGGCCTAGAAGAAGCTGGAAATATGGGACTTGTCCATCACGGAGAAAGTCCTACAAGGATGGCATCGAGATTCGTCTGCCCAAAGTGAATCAAGGATGGGACAATCTAAACCTCTCCCGAGGCCTAAAAGAAGCTAGAAATATGGGACTCATCCGTCACAGAGCAAGTCCAATAAGGATGGCACCGAGATTTTGTAAGGATCTTTAGGCTTCACTAGAAGGGGGGTGAATAGTGATTTAGTGAATAATTAGCTAATTTTAAAGTTTGTTTATCAATTTACAATATTTCAAGTAATTTGAATTTAACTAGGAAATTGATATTATGTTAAAGCATACAAAGAAAGGGGATGAGAGACAATGAATATGCAGAAGTAGATTTTATAGTGGTTCAGCCTCCCCAGCTTAGTCCACTCCTCGAGAACCCCTCGAGAATTTCACTAACCGGATCTTGTTCCAGGCCAAGATCGTGCCTTACACCCTTGACGAATCCCCTCCAAGCTCCGCAAAAAAACGCGGCATCCTTCTCACAATCCAGAGAAGAACCTTTACACTTGGATTTTACAACTCTTTTTCTACAATCTCCCAAACTAAATTTGGCTAAGTGGATGGATAAAAATGGAGCACTCTTGCCTTGGGAGTTCTTCTAATGAGATAAGAGTGGTATGCTTGGAAACTTGAGTAGCTTGAAGCTCTATGTGAGTAGAAAGTATATGTCCTCATAGGTGAAGAATGGGGGCCTATTTATAGGAACACATGGGTATAAGAATGTGTCTAACATCTCTCTAACGTTCAGCAACGACTACTGGTTTGATATGCTGAAAGCAAAATGGTCGACCAAAATGTGCAACAGTCGAGCATTTCAGTATACCGAAAATAATTCGGTATGCCGAAAACCTCTAATTCGGTATGCCGGAGAATTTCAGCATGCCGTTCTGGGTTTCTTTTCTGATTTTTCTAATCTGCATATATTTCGGTATACTGAGGAAATTCGGTATGCCGAAAATGCCCTTAGTCCTATAATGAATGTTTTTCAATGAATGGTTGGTTTGGGGGCTAAGGCAATTTTCCTATGGCTCTATGTGGATATTTGGAGATTATTACAAGTTCCTAGGTACACAAATAAATAGAAAATTACATCAAAATAATTACAAATATTTTGCTTCTCCGTTTCCTTCATCTTGAATTCTTCTTAGTAGCACGTATGTCTCTGTCTTCTTCGACTGTCTTCCTTTTTATGCTTGAATCTTCTGAGTTCTTCAATAGTCTTCTTTGCATATATGAATTATGAAATATTCTCATAAAGCACATTAGTCTTTTGTTATTATCAAAATCAAGATATGGCTAATAAAGCCAACAGATTCGACTTCGTGGAGCGAATTTGGGATGAGACCATCTAAACCTTGCCCGAGTCCAAGAAGAAGTTGGAAATGTGTGATTCATTCGTCATGGAGCAAGTCCAAAAGAATGGCATTGAGATTCGTCCACCGGAGCGAATCTAGGATGGGACCATCAAGACCTCGCCTGAGGCCTAGAAGAAGCTAGAAATATGGGACATGTCCATCACAGAGCAAGTCCAACAAGGATGGCATCGAGATTCATCCGCCCGGTGCAATCTGGGCTGGGACCATCTAGACCTCACCCAAGCCGTAGAAGAAGCTAGAAATATGTGGGACTTATCTGTCATGGAGCAAGTCCAACAAGGATGGCATCAAGATTTGTCTGCTCGGAGTGGTGAATCTGGGATGGGACCATCTAGACTTCTCCTGAGGCCTAGGCGAAGTTGGAAAATGGGACTTGTCCGTCACGGAGCAAGTCCAACAAGCATGGCACCGAGACTCGTCCGCCAGAAGCGAATCTAGGATGGGACCATCTAGACCTTTCTCGAGGCCTAGAAGAAGCTAAAAAATGGGACTTGTCCGTCACAGAGCAAGTCCAACACGGATGGCACCGATATTCGTCCATCCGGAGCGAATTTGCAATGGGACCATATAGGCTTCGCCTGAGACCTAAAAGAAGTTGGAAAGGGGTGTCGTCCGTCACAGAGCATGTCCAACAAGGATGGCACCGAGATTCGTTCGCTCGGAGTGAATCTGGGAGGGGACAATCAAGACCTCACCTGAGGCTTAGAAGAAGTTGGAAAGTGGGACTCGTCCGTCATGGAGCAAGTCCAACAAGGATGGCATCGAGATTCGTCCTCCCGTAGCGAATCTGGGATGGGACCATCTAGACCACACCCGAGGCCTAGAAGAAGCTGGAAAATAAGGGACTTCTCCGTCATGGAGCAAGTCCAACAAGGATGGCTCCGAGATTCATCCGCTCGGAGCGAATC
>JAMKQA010063581.1:0-10072 GCA_024699735.1 Posidonia australis | reverse complement strand
CTTACAGTCAATAAGCTTTACTATTGTAATTCTATCATAACATGATACATGAAAATTTCATATTACTAGAAATCATGATTTCTATTTAAATTTCGCAGTATTAGATGTGGTTATTGTTATTTTATCTCATATCTAGTTATATTCTTTCATTTTTCACAATCAACATTTTATATTTTTTTCTATATGTTTTATCAAATGGTTAAACCACAAACCGAACCGAACCAAACCGATTTTGAATGGTTCAGTTTGGTTCGATTTTAATAGATAAAATGGTTCGGTTCGGTTTGAAAATTGTTCAAACCGAATTATATGATTTGGTTTGTAGTTTTGTCTCAAACCGAACCAAACCAAACCGTGCCCACCCCTACTTACAGTAGTTCAGAACTAAGAACTGATTCAACATACCAAATTTATTTTGGTCTACCGAATTGACTGATAGTTGTGAACAATTGTAAATCATTCAGTCTACAGAATGACTAGTCATTAGACCATTTTTATAGTCATTAAACCAATGTTCAACACCAATCTTTGGTCTATAAATCTCCACTCATTAGCATTCATTTACAACAATACTCTATACTATTCATTTTTATCATTTGAGAGAGATTATCAAGATCTTCCTACACCTTATTTAAGGTATAGCAAGTTATTTATTACTTATCTATAAAAAATTCACTTACTTAATTGTGTGTTTAGAAGAAAAAAAAATTAAAAGTTGTAATCTTTCTTTCCATCTACTGTATAAGCTTCTTCGATTGTGAAAAGAAAAGGCTACTTGTTTTACAAAGGCTTAACGAAATTTTCATCAATAAGTATAAAAGCAAGATCTTAGTTTGGAATTAAGATCATTTAAGGAATTCTTGAAGGATTCTCGAAGAGTAGATTAAGTTAAAGAGGCTGAATCATAAGTTTATCTTAGTCTCTATATCTCTCACTTCTTTCTTTGTATGCTAATAGTTTAATATTCAACTCCATTTATTTGAATTATTTGCTTGCGTTTGTTAATATAGTTTTTAAGTAGGCTATTATCTTTAATTCTCTATTCATCCTCTCTCTAGAGAAGCCTCAAGATCCTTACATTTGGTATTATAACTTTGGTTATCTAAATTTAGATTTAATCATTTTCTAGATAATGACTTCATCTTCATCAAACACTAGCAATATAGATAATCAAAGCATAAATAAATCGTCATTCTTTGATGACAACACTTATAATTATTAAAAATGTAGAGTGATAATATATCTTAAATCCATCAATTTTGATTTGTGAAATATAGTTGTAAAAGGATATACTCTTAATAAAAAGAATTATAAGGAATAGAATAAAAATGAAAAGAATTTAATTACATTCGATGTTAAAAGATTAAATATTTTGTTTTGTATTATAAATGAAGAACAATTTAATCGTATTTCTAATTACAACACATTCATAAGGCATAGCATATTTTAGAAGTTACCTATGAAGGAACAAATCAAGTAAAATAGATTAAAATCAAAATATTTGTTCATAAGTAAAAGATGTTCAAAATGAAATTTCATGAATTCATTAGTGAAATGTTTACAAGATTCAATGAAATTTTTAACAACTTAAAATCACTTGAAAAAGGTTATTCTTCAAACGACTTAATGCGTAAAATTCTTATATTTCTCACTAGCATGGTAAAAGAAAACTACTGTTACGAGAAAGTCAAAGATATCGCAACATATTTTCTTGAAAACCTCATAGAAAACATTACTTCTTATGAAGTTCAAATGAAGAAAAAAAACTTAAAGATGCTTCAAAGAGGAAGATTATTGTTTTTAAAGTTATTATCAAGACAGATAATTTAGATGAAGAGGAAAATTTAGCTCTTATTACTTACACATTCAATAAATTTTTAAAGAAGGGAATATTTCAAAAGAAGTGGCATAAGAATTCAAATGAGAAAGAAAAAAAAGTTTCAAATATAACAAGTTTGGTCACATAAATAATAAGTGTCCATTATTTAAAATGAAATTCTTCAAGAGGGATAAAAGAAACAAGAGAAAAAAATAAAGAAAAAAAAACCCTTCAAGTTACATGGGATGATTGTAACTCCTCAATCGATGAAGAAACTTCATTCAATTGGGATGTAGCTCGTACATATTTCTTGACAAAACCTAGTAAGGTATTATCTTTAAATAATATTGATGATTTTTCTATAGATAAAATAGTTAATATATTTAATGATATTTATTTGAAATATAAATCATTGAATGTTAAATGCAAAAGTTTTTGTATTCAAATCATAAACCAGAATCAAAACCAAACACGGCCTTAGTGGTTGTATTCAAATCCAAAATTTATCTAGTTTTCTTAGAAGTATTGTTATATTATTTTTCATGTAGTTAATCTCTAGTTTGAGTGTAAGATTAAGAACATCTGGACCATAAGAAGTGGTCAGAAGCGGGCACTATATTTAACCTTTTGTGCATTCTTTCATTTTGCAATTCAACCAGTACTCATTTGTCAAAACCTGATTACATATCAAATTAAATGAGGAAAGACCGTTACAAAAATTATTGTCTCAGAAATGTCCCTGTGTATGACTTATTAGAAGTACTTGTGAAACATCTTTTAATTCTTCTACTTTTCGTGACTTTTTTGCGCTGCAACTCAGCTTGGAGCCTGGATAAACACTTAATTCTGTCTTCAAATTTGCAATAACAGCAGAGAACAAGTCAGTCGTGGCAGCACCCTACATGATTCATATTCCCATTCTTCAGCATTGGAAATTGTCAAACTATTTCTCTTGACTTCAAGCAATAACTACTTTCACACAGAAATTAAGAGAAAAAACAACCCACAAATCAACAAAACTATAGACGACCGTCGTCTTTTTTTGAGCCATCGCAGTAACATCTACAAATTAAGAAACATATTTTCTATAGATTATTTCACGCTCATGAAAAGAACGCCTTTTATTCTATAACCATTGGTAAGTCAAGGACGCTCATCGGTCAATTTAGTCATGGACACCAGCTTACATCAACTCAACTAATACGCCAATTAATTAAGCATGAGTAGGCGCCTCGTCAGTACTTGATCTCGAACTTAACGACGGAGTACGCGTAACGGTCGGACACGGTTCCGACGAGCTGGCTCCTCGCCGCCGGCACGATCCTAAACATGCGCGTGTCGTAATTACGCGCCCTGCGATCGTGCCCGACCCCCTGGATCAACAGCGCGAACTCCCTCTGTGTGTCGTCGACGTCCCTGTACCTGCCGCCCACCACCCGCACGAACTTCACCACGTCCGGAGGGTTGTAGTCGAGGTTGTAGTTGTGCTGTGCGACGGTGAAGTATCCGGCGTCGCGGACCTCCGTCGGCTTTAGCCCGGTTATCGGCTGCCACTCCTTCTCGAACCACGTCCACGGATCCCACCACACCGCTTCGGCGGGGTGGAGTGTGCAGATGGCGGTGGTCACGAAGAGAGTGAGGAGGAGGAGTGGACTTCTCATTGTGCTCTTCTTCTGTATGTATTGTTCAATTGCTGTTTTTTAATACTGTACACACATATATACTAGGAAGAATGAGTTATATATTTATCTATGTGTGGTAGCTGTTACGATTTAATTAGAACTACTTGGGCGCCATGGGGGACGTTTGGTATTGAATAATTAAATCACTTGATTCGACAATTAATCAGTTCGATTCTGCAAGTTACTGTTGCTTTTCAGTTTTTCTGAAAGCCTCGATAAGGCTGTTTCGGATGTTATTCATGTTTGCTTGGAGGCCATTGCTTCAGTTCAGTGGGATAGGCGTTCAACAACGTCAACCATACCAAGATTGAATTTTTGACGTAAATTGACACTTTAAATGACATGCTTTTCACTACTTCTTTTTCTTCTTTTCTTTTTGTAATCGGTAAGCTAATATTAATATTTACCTTGACTATGTAACTACCATCAATAGTAAAACAACATCAAAATACAAATTGTATCATAATACATGTCTTGCGGAATCATTTGTTCCAGTCAAAAATAGTCTCAGTTCAATAGGCTAGTAAAAATATTTCAATGACAAAATCATATTGTTTTAATTTCGATTAACAGAACATTAATCATTGCATAATATTATCTTCTGTAGAAGCTAGATGAGGTAGGTTATTATCCTCCATCACAGGCCTGGAGTTGTGTAGAGCTGGTGGTGCTGGTTCCAATTCTCTATTTTACTAGAAAGCTGATATTGAATGTAGGAATTCTTCTTTTTCAAAGCCTGTACCTAGATATTCTATCCAACATTGAATCAAAGAAATAATATCATTTATAAGTATATTGGGGTTTTTACTATTTCTCCTGAAAATTCTATTATTGCGTTTCTTTTATATGGTCCACAGAAAAATTTGAATAAAGGTAAAGCAGCTTTTTAAAGAAATATCAAATTTCAGAGCAAGTGAAAGAGTGAATAAATCTGCAATTATGAATATTGCAGGATACGTAAAACCAAGGATGAAAGCATTCCAAACCGTACTAGCAAAAGAACAATGAATAAATAAATGATTAATCATTTCCCTATGTCCATTGCAGAATATACAAAAGTTAGATCCAATCCATCCTCTTTTGCAAAGATTATCTTTAGTCAGTATTTTATTGAAGAAAACCAACCAAGAGGAAAGTTTAACTTTAATAGGGACCCAACTATTCCTAATTGTCTCAGAAAATTGAAATCTAAGCCCTCCATCATTCAATATTTTATAACAGGATTTCACAGTAAAATTGTCATTGGTTGGGTTCCAAACCATTTAGTATCATCTTCAAGAATTAAGTGTGTATTATTTAAGATTTCCATTAAGTAATCAATCTTGAATAGATGCATAGTTGAGATATGTCACAGAGCTAGTGAATAATCTGTCAAAGTCTGATTTGAAAATCTCTAATATTTTTTTTTTCGTAAACGTTAATTAGTTAATATTAATAAGGTAAAATATCATCTAGAGTATTGCAGAGTATTGCCCAGACAAAATATACAGAACCAGTCACGCAGCAGGTGACCAAAAAATATTATAAGTAGCTTATGAACACAAATGAAATCTCAGCAACTGCAAGCTGAATAGTATCAATTAACCAAAAGTTAATCACGCATGGGAAGAGTAGGAGTTCCAGTATCATACTCCATCTCACATTGGGGATTGTTGGGAGCCATTGAGCTATGCTCCACCTCTTTGTTATGCTGATAAGATGATATTGCCTGCATATTTTCACTATTTTCGAAACCTGTGACCAAAGAGTCTGGCGCATATTTTCACTAGTTCCTCCCAAGTCATCACTTTCCAAACAATCATAAACAGCAAGCATTTTTTTGAATTTGAATAAAAAAGAGATTCCTTGCCTTTATTTCGGATTCTATAAACTTGGAAGTTTCATTTTCTCCTTTAAAGGTTTTAGGAGAGGTTGTTACAGGGATATTGGGAGAAAAATCTTCCCTTGGGGAAGAATAAGATGGGGTAGGGAGTAGGACTGTAAATGGGTCGGGTTGGGTCGAATTAGAGGTCTATCCTAACCCTAACCCGTCCTTTCTTAACGGATAACGGGTCGGGTTAATACCCGTCTTACAAAATTCTAGCCGCTACCCTACCCACTACCCATTAGAATAACGGGTGATGGATAGGGTTAACGGGTGAAACGGGTGACTTTTTTATATTGTTAAAATCTAAAGTTAAAATCCAATTGTGGTGATAGATCTGGGTGAATGTTGGATCAAAGTGAATGATTCCTTATTTTATTTTATTTGTTACAATGCTAATATAACAGAATCTTCCCTCAGTCCATCTCAGTACCTCACAGAACAGTTGCTACAAATAGGCAAATTACTTTGAAACTATACAAGGGAAACCAAATTTTTTCAAGTTTACGAAAGGCATAAAAATGTCCATCTCAGTAAGCAAACAAGAATGCACATCAAGATCACCGGTGCCATCGCGAGGAGAGGATCGGGGGACGCCGACGTCGGGACGGGGCCACGGGGGTGTTGGCTGCGCCACTGCGGGCTGCGGGAGTGCGGGAGTGCAGACTGCGAGTAAATGTTAGGTTAAAAACTTAAAATGTTTATATATATTTATATTTTATGTTAAAATGCTAAGGTTTAGGTAAATTTACTTAATTACCCCTAAGTTAATGGGTTAACAGGTACCCGTAGTATGCTACCCTGACCCTAACCCACTAAATTTATGGGTTAGCGGGTGATGGATTAACGGGTCAACGGGTATACAAAAGTTTTACCCTAATCCATTCTTAACGGGTCGGGTTGACTCGGGTTAACGGGTTATACCTAACCCATTTACAGCCCTAGTAGGGAGAATTTCAGCAGCCTTAGAAGTGGTATTCAATTTTGGACTAATGGGTCTAGTCCAAACATTCTTTCATGATTTTTGATTTCTATTTCCTCTATTACCCCTCCACCCTTTGTTATTTTTAAACTGCTTCCGAATAGGATTTAGAGCACTAGAACTAGGGTATCCTGAATTTGGTTTAGGGGGCTAGAGGTTGGTCTGTTTTGAGGTAACATCAGAAGATGTGCAAATATCCCAACTCTGTCTAAACTTAATAGGATATACAGTTTTAACATAGGCGAAAAACCTACAATCTGGTATCTCCATAGCAGGACGGACTTTAATTCTGATTCTAGAGAAACCCAAAGTTTTCACAAAATCTAAAGACATGTCCACATCTAAAAGTTCAGCAAAGCTTTCAACCATGTGTCTGAAAATATCCACATTCCAGAGATGATGTGGAATTCCTTCGAGTCTAATCCAGACTCCTTCCTCTTTTAAATTACAAATGGCATTAGAGTTAGAAGTCCATGGTATGAAAGAGGCTGAGATCAACTGAAGCATGGGTCCGTAGAAATTAAGTGAATCATTTCTGTCTTTAATGGATGGGAATATCAATAGGTATTTCCCAGGAGAGAAGGTTTGAACCTTAATTTCAGGAGCGTTGGACCATTGGGACCGAATGTGTTCTTGTAGGGTTTCTTTAGTCAAGTTTGGAGAATGCGCAGTAATAATGGCACTGCGGGATAGTAACAAATGTTGATTACAGACTGCCTCATAGGGTGCCAATATGATTGGATTTTAAGGAGAAAGTCCAATAGATTTTATGGTGGGAGGAAATGAGGGAGCCATATGCGCACCCCGAAGAGGACGGGCTTTTCTCTTAGAAATCTTTTTCCAGCCACCGGACAGATCTTCGGATAACAAGGTTTTGCAGCACGAAGCACCAAAAAGAGTAGGAAGGTGTCGTCTGGAGGCTGATAGTGTGGGGGTAGTATTCTGGGTTGGAGATTGAAGTTCTAATATTTTTTTAATTGAAGTTTTTTTTGTATTTTTCCAATTTAAATAGATCAGGTAAGTCATCTCTAAGTTTTTCCTTATTCCATTAATTATTTTCCCAGAAAATTATACTATTTCCATTTTTAACTTGAAAGGACGAAAAACAATTGACACTATCAAAACAATCTTTGATTTCTCGCCACAAAAGGGAAGATCTATCAGCTAATGTATTTAAAAGAGCACCAAACCATGTTCTTGATAAATACTTAATTTTTATTATTTCTTTCCATTTTAAGAAGTAAGATTTAGACAGTAGCTGTTAGAACAACTTAGTTTTTAATGTCAGGTTGGAGTGTTTGATATTGACATGCTTTTCACTCAACCATGCTGTTTCTTCGTTGTATCACATGCCGCATCATACTATTGCAGTTCTCCACCCTATGGTCCAACGATGTCAATAAGCTGACTAGATATAAAGTACTATTTCTTGGAATAAGGTGCAGTCTGATATGAGAAGTGAGCCTCCTAACAGGGGAGGGGGGAGGGTGGCCACTGGTGACCTGCAGGTCCTGATGCTTGACCATATTTGCTGCCCCATTTCCTTGTAAAATCCTTGTGAGGTTCATGTTTGTACATTGGTAGCACTTGTCTTTAAATTGGAGAACATAAATATGATAGAAATAAAAGAAGGAAGGAAAATGATTTTAGGATTTCTCTAAGAACTCCAAGGAGGACTCATCGATCTCTACCGGCAGATGATGGTAAATGAGGAGTGTATGACTAGTGGATTCCAAGGAAGTTAGTGGTCTCACGAAAATAACAATATATTTTTTCAGAGACAAAAGGAGTCCCAAAGAGTTGTTTTCTAAAACCTAGCGTTTGGTTCATTTTTTTTGTGCTCAAACTCCACCCGTTTGATTTGAAAAGTTGAGTTATGAGTTGTTTTTCCTTCTAACGTGGTCAAAATACCAACCTCATTTTTCCTCTCTATATGACGAGGATAAGTTCATTACAATAATTTTGAAGAACAAATCTAAATCTAAGAGTTCGAAATTCCACTAACTAAAAAATAAAATTTCAAAGGATAAAACAACACTAAGATGCTGTTTGAAACCTCTTAAATATAGAAACGAGATTTTGAATTTTTTCTAGAAGTTGAATTTTAGAAGTTTTTAAAAAAAAAAACTAGATTCTATGTTACCTTCAAAATTTTATTTGATAAATAAAGATTCATTGGTAGAAGTTATATTCTATTAGAAATTAAAATGCATATTTAGCCCTTGTAAATCCTCTTTCTTTCTTTTTCTTTCTTTCTTTTTCTTTCTTTTTAATTAATTTATCAAAAATAATAAGACTGACATTATAATTACATACCTTATTATCCAGTTTCTATCACAAGCTCCTTCCAACTAATTTTTGGAAAACTATGAATTTACATATAGTTTCCTTTATCCAAAAGTTGTGACTTTTGTAAGAAATAAAAAGGCTAAACTTTGTTTGTAACTACTTCTATGATTTTTCTTGGAGCATGGGACAATCAAATGTTAGGGCATCTTCTGTGGGCCCAAACCCTGGAATCCCGGTCTCTTCAGTAAATGCTCCTGTTGAAGATAGACCTTTTGAAGATTAATCCTCCTAATTTTGTTTCTTTCTGTTAATACCTGAGATTTTCTGAGAATTGGTTTTAGTGTTAAAAGTTTTTGGACATACTATGGCCTTAACTTGTTTTAGCAATGGCCAATCTTCATCTAGCTTACATTGGATCTTCTGGATCCTTAGTATTTTTGTATTATCAGGAACTTTGTCTTTTGTATGATTTTGGTAGTGGATTCATAACCAAAAAATATTAATATTATTATCGTTTCCAAAAAAAAAAAGAAAACTACTTCTATGATTTTCCATGATTTGTTAAAAATTAACCACTCAAAAACCATCAAAAAGTAGTTCCAAATTGAAGCCATGTTGATCTGTATTGTTTGAAATATCGACCCAAAAAAATCAAGAATTTTGTTAAATTCATCTTTTAAACTAAAATGCTAACATACCGAGTGAATCTTCTTCCTATCAAGGGAGGCTTCTTCTCTACGAGGAGGGAGATTTTTTAATGTTCTCTTTTCTTCTTTCAACTATAAGAGAGTAGACATCATGATTTCTAATGGTTGCTCCAACAAAAGAAATGCCTCACTAGTAATTAGTAATTGTACAAGTCTAGATGCTTCATGAAGAAAGTTTTTTTGTTGTTGTTGTTATCGGTTTAGAGAGGGGAGGCGTGGCGAGTTTATACCATTTTCCAGTCACTGCGAAGTATTTCTGCATGTCTCAGGATTCGAACCCGGAACCTGTGGCGAGTTTGAAGTTCTCCCAGACCTATGGCGAAATATTTCTGCATACCCCAGGATGCTTCATGAAGAAAGTCTTTCCTTAAAACGTCCTTTAAAAAGAGACGTCTGTTATAAAATGCAGTCGTGTCAATTATGTATATTTGATATCTTTTGTACATTGATTCTTTTTACAATTATGTTTTAGACTTAAGTAGCGTTTGGTAATAATTATTTTCCACAACTTATTGGAAATAATAACTTATAGATAAAAAATAGAGCTAAATACATAAAAAAACGATAATTTATTTAAAAACATCAGAAATTTCTTATGTGTAAAATTCACCAAAAACGTTGAAAATGAATTTTTTTTTTTTTTTTTGTAAACGGTAATTGATATATATTACACTCAAACACTTGGCTATGATAAACCACCACCAAGTGATGTAATATATATGATGTCCG
>JAMKQA010063577.1:0-11098 GCA_024699735.1 Posidonia australis | reverse complement strand
AATCGACACATTTCTTGCCAATGAGGGTGAATCTTCCTTTGGCAAAACTGGCAGAGTTGTATGTGGCAGAGATTGTGAGATTGCATGGTGTCCCAGTGTCTATTGTGTCTGACAGAGACACGAGGTTTACATCGAGATTCTAAGGAGCTCTGCAGGAAGCTTTTGTCACAGTATTGAATTTTAGCACTGCTTTCCACCCCAAACAAATGGCTAGATAGAGAGGACCATCCAGACACTAGAGGACATGCTGATGGCCTGTGCCTTGGACTTTGGTGGTAGCTAGGAGGATCATTTACCTCTGATTGAGTTTGCATACAATAACAATTACCACACTAGTATTGGTATGACACCATACAAGGCATTGTATGGCAGACCCTGCAGGACACCCACTTACTGGAGTGAGGTGGGTGAGAGACAGTTAGTTGGGCCCGAGATCGTACAACAGTACAAGGGCAAGGTGGATCTGATCAAGAAGAGGTTGTTGTCTGCCCAGAGCCGGCAAAAGAGCTATGCTGATGGGAGGCGGAGACCTCTGGAATTCGAGGTAGGACACTTCGTTTTCCAAAAGCTGTCACCAACCAAGGGTGTGATACGGTTCGGTAAGAGAGGCGAGTTGAGCCCAAGATATATCGGACCGTACCTAATTACCAAGAGCGTTGGTGAGGTGGCATACAGACTAGATCTACCTCCAGAGCTGGCGGGTGTACACAACACCTTCCATGTGTCTATGTTGAGGAAGTGTTTGGCCGATGCGTCCCAGGTGATGCCAGAGCAGCCAGAGGAGCTACGGGAGGACTTGACGATGGTTAACAATGCAGTTCAGATACTGGACAGGAAAAAGCAAGTCCTCAGGAATAAAGTGATTCCATTGATGTTAGTTTAGTGGCAACACCATGGTACAGAGGAGGCTACCTGGGAGCGCGAGTTGGACATCCAGAGACAGTACCCCTACTTGTTCTATTAGAGCTGAATTTCGAGGATGAAATTCTTTTAAGGGGGTAGGATGTGACATCAGGGCCTGATTATCCATTTTTTACTATAAACGAAGTAATTAATTGTAATATCGCTTAAATGGTTTATTAATGGATAATCTGTTGATTTTGATTGTGTGAACTTGTGGTTGGCTTTCTATGCACCTGTTAGTGATCTGGGACCAATATAGAGTCTTGTTTGAGGATGCACAGTCGCCTCGATTCGCGTGACTATTTTTTCTTCCTTTCTTTTCCTTCTGTTTCTCCTTTTTTTCCTTTCCTCTCACGAGCCCGCACCATTTCTGTCTCCTTCCTTCCCATCTCTGACCCGTGCCACCAACGACGCCAGTCCGTGCCTCGTCCTCTCTTCCAACGCGATGCAAGTGGGAAAGAGGATATAGGGAGGCTGAGGCATGCAAAGAGAGGAGAAAAAAAGGAGGAGTGGCCGCAACCGAGGAGGTGGTGTGAGTTGCTCGTGGTGTTCCATCGGCGCAAGGAGGCTTGCCGAAGTGTTACAAGCGTCACCGGAGGGCTGAGCTAGGTACGCGACCCCTTCCCCTCCCTCCATTTAGCGTTTTGTTAACAGTAGGTTAATGGCATGAAAAATCAAGATAATGCATGAAAAATTGTGGAAAAATCATGAATTGAGTAGGAATGTGTTGTATAGCATGAGAATATAGATATCATGTGGCTAGGTTTGGTATTTGTGGGGGAAAACGCATTTTTGGGGTTGAAGTCTACAGTAGCCGTTCTTGAGCCCCCTTCCGCTTATGATTTTCGTATGAATTGTGTGGTGGATGAAATCATGAATGTTTTGAGAGGTTTTGAAGTAGACTCAAGAGTCTACACCCCGTGATTTACTTGTAATTTATGATGGATGTTTGGGGGGTCCGATCGAGACTCCCACCTTGGGCGATTTCTGCCATTCGGAACAAGGGAGGTGCCTTGGTTTCGGGCGATTCAGCATGCTAAATTGGATTCCGCATACCGAATCTCTGTCAGTTTAGCCAGATACCTAATATCGGCAGACCAAAAACACCCGATCGACTGGTTCAGGGGTTTTCGGTATACCGAACCAGGGATCTTCGGTATACCGATCTGGAGATTCGGTCTGCCGATTTTGCCCTGAATCTGGTATGTATTGATGTGGTTTTAAATGAATGGAAAAAAATGGTTTTAAAGGTATGATGAGCTTATGTGAATGATGTTTCCCCATGTATTGACATGGAGGAATGTGGAACCCAAACAATGGATTTGGGTGTGGTTTTGGGGTTTTAGACCCTATAAATGAATGAAAACATGGTTTTATGTGGTTTTGAGCATGAGACCCAATTTATGATTGTAAAGCATGGTTTTCATGATTTGAGTTGGGACCTCAGTGGAGGGTCGAGTGTTGCAAGGAGACAGAGTCCAGCAACGAAAAGAGTTTTGAAATGGAATACTAATAATGTGGTTGCCGAGCTCACAGCGATGTAGGCTGAGCTTGGGTTTTCATACCTAGTTGTTCGGGTCACCAAGCTCGTAGCGGTGTAGGCTGAGCTTGGGCTTTTGAGCCTAGTTGTTCAGGTCACTCACAGTGTAGGCTAACCCTGGGTCATTGGACCTGGTTGTTCGGGTCACCGATAGGGGCATCAGATAGAGACGTATCCCCGTGTACATATGAGAAATGAAATTGAGGTCAGTTGGCCATGGCGGTGACAGCCCGCACGGGGAATCTCACCATGGTAGTGCAGGAAGGCAGGGGAAGGATGTCCTCGCCTACTGCTTGTGTGCCTGGTTACCCCTGATAAAGGTAACATCAGTAAAGGAAAGTTGAAATGAATAATGAAAAAGAAATGTGATTTGGTCAAGATTGGACTGATGAAATTGTCCTAAAAATCCTGAAATGAAATAATGATGATGTTTTACTAGTTGCCAGCCTGTATTTATGATTTGGTTTTAAGCCTGTGAGGCACTGTGTTTGAGGTTGGTTCTGGTCAGAGATGTGGATTTGAAAATGAGATTTTGGGAAGAGATCCCAAGTGTTGAAAGATATGTTTTGGAAAATGAAATTCAAAAGTTTTAAAATAAAATGCAAAGGTTTGGTTTTGAAAGAAAAAGTGGTTTTGGAATGAATTTCCAAATGTTTGGAGAAAAGAAAAGGAAACATGGATTTTGAAAAAGCATGGATTTGGGAATAAATTCCCGAATTGATTTTCCAGTAAAAGAAAAGAGGATTTTCAAAAAAAGAAAGAAGAAAACCAAGTGTTGAAAAATAAAGAAATGAGTTTTTATGGTTTTGCCGTGATTTTTGAGGTTCGTGTGTTTGGGGCGCGTTCTGGGTGACTTAGATGTCACTCATGCGTGCTCATTTTGGTTTTCAGGTGTAGACCGCGTGCAGCTGAGTTCCGGTGCAGGAGGTGGAGCTTCTAGCCCCACATTTTGATCCTGACGGTGAGCCTTAGTTACAGTTGTTTGATGTTTCTGTAATAAGTGTAATTATGCTTGATACTGTCTTTTGATAGCGTGCCCGGGATCGGGGCGTTACATATTAGCTCTAGAAAATGTGAAAATAGGATATCTATAGTTACCAAGCAAAAGATACCAAAAGGCAACCAACATTCCCTTGGTACCAAGCAGAAGATACCAAAGGACTACCAACATGCCCTTCACATCAAGCAAGAGATACCAAAAGGCAGCCAACATGCCCATAGTACCAAGCAAGTGATACCAGAGGGCAGCCAACATGCCCCTGTTATCAACTGGAGATACGAAAAGGCAACCAACATGTCCCTGGTACCAAACAAGAGATACAAGAGGGCAGCCAACATGCCTTTGGTACCAAGTAGGAGATACCAGAAGACAGCCAACATGTCCTTTGTACCAAGCAGGAGATAATAGAGGACAACCAACATGCCCCTAGTATGAAGTAGGAAATAGCACAGGGCATCCAACATGCCCCAGGTATCAAGCGAGAGATACCAAAAGGCAGCTAACATGCCCTTGGTACTATAGATATCCCATTTTCGCATTTCCCAAAGCTCACCTAAGATAGGGACCCTTAAGGTGCCTTAGATCACATGGCTAAGGAGCTCTAAACTTCTACAGATTTTCCTTCAAAATTTCAAAAGATTTTCGAATTTTTATTGCTTCTCTGTGGAAAAAGATAAACGACAGGGGATAAACTGTAAAAGACCAGGATGTTGCCTATGTAACAGATGACAACTTCAGTCGCCTCCTAAAAAGGCGACTAGACTAATCGCCAATTGAACAAGCAACTAGGTCTCAAGACACTAATAAAATAGGCGACAAATACCCTAGACTTCTCTCTCCACAAAATTTGTCATCCTAGGCATTAATATAATATTTGGGATATTTATAAATGTTATTATGATTTTTCCATAATTATTATAATTTCTATAATTTTCAACATTTAAATAATATGTGATTATCATATAAATCAATATAAATGCTAAATAATTCCAGAAAATTCTTGAAATTTGGATGACTTGATAATTAAGATCACTTATCTTTATTTTTACCAAAAATGAGCTTTTTATGATAAGTTATCACATTTTAATGTTATAACTTATATTTAATTATAGATAATGCCAAGAAAATAAAGATAAAATCCAAAAATCAAGATAATTACGAATCTAAAATAAATTAGATTTAATTGATATTTTCTCATAATTATTGAAGATTTGATTTTCAAATTCAATTTACTTAACATTTTAAGTTTGATTTGGATTTGGAAATATATTTTAAATATCTCTTTAATACAGAAATGATTTTTATGTGTTGATTGTGTTCACATTGCTAATGTATTCATAATCTAATACTTTGTGATCTTAATTTTGCAAAAAATTCCTTTTTAGTTCTCGATACCACATTGACAGGTGACTAGCTTACGTGGCAGATTTCGTTCCAGCTAGCTGTCGATTCATTGTGTATGCGAAATCTGGAGTCAATCTACTCGTCACCTATATAGGCGGTGAGTGAATGATTCTGTCGCTTGTTGAATAGGCAATGAGATCTAAAAAGATATTTTTGCCTATTAAAACGATTTCGATCCTAAACATTGATCTTGCACTCATTCTTAATGAGATTTGGAGCCCCCAAACTTTATAAATTGACTCCTAGGTCAAGAGTTTGAGAGAGGCACTTCAGAATTTCTAAGGAGCCATCTTTATGCCCTAGAAAAGAGAGAATGAAAGAATTCAGAAAGAGAGAGAGAGTCTTAGCCCCTCCTTCACGTCTTTTTCCCCATAAAAGCTCAAATCCTCAAGATCCAGCCCCTTTCTACAGCCATAGCGCGTCTCCGAAGCTCTGTCCAATCAACCTCCACCTCCTTCATCCACTCCAAAGTGTATGAGGGTAAAAGGGAGTATTTTTCTCTTATTGCATTTTATCATATAATCCATTACATGACATAAAAATAAGCCCATGGCATATGCATGCGGGGAAAACTCCTGGTCAGTATTTTATTTCATTTATTCATGTTATTCATTCTTTATTTCTATTACTATTTACTGCACTTAGACTAATCTTGGATTTCTTTGTTTTTCTTGTTTGTTTTGAAGGAATGGATATTACAAAGCACAAGGACGTCATTGGGCAGCATCTTGTTGCTAACCTAGTGAACCAAGAACCCACATCATCACAGCCACTACACTCTCGCAAGGTACCTTGTCAACTAGCAAAAGCAAATCAGCAAGTGGCGATCACAAAGGATTATCGAAGTGAGTGGACACTACGACGATTCTACATCAACCCCCAAAAATCCATCCATAGGAACCAAGCAAGAGATACTAGAGGGCAGCCAACATGTCCCTGGTATCAAGCGGGAGATACCAAAAGGTAGCCAACATGCCCTTGGTACCAAGTAGGAGATAGCACAAGACACCCAACATGCCTCTGGTGTCAAGCAGGAGATACAAGAGGGTAGCCAACATTCTCCTAGTATCAAGTGGGAGATACCAAAAGGTAGTGAACATGCCCTTGGTACCAAGCAGGAGATACCAAAGGGCAACTAACATGCCCCTAGTATTAAGAAAAAGAAGCCAACAAGTAGTTCGAGAGGTACTAAGAAAGGTGAAAAGATGCCCCTAGTATCGAAGCAAGCTGGCACAGAAAAATGTTGGACCTCCCTTTGTGGGCGTGCAATGGTCTCAAGGTAGGCATGTGACATTTTGCTAAGGAAAAGGCAAGATGCACACATACTGGTCATCATGGACAACCCTACGCGGTGGGCGACAAAAACTAGAAAAAACACAGGACCTTTGGGAGAGGGCTTTGCAATAATGCTAAGCTTGCATAAGTTTTCATCCTCAACCCTAGTTTTCGAAAACAAGGAGGAAGGGAAGGTAGATTATTAATGCAGTTATTATGTTTGTTGGCGACTTTGGACTTAAAGCAGCAGACTAATAGGATGATGGCTTTGTACTTCCTAATCCATGGGACACATTAGTCTCTAAGCAATGCCATGCCACGCAGCGGTTGATGACTCTCATTCTCACTTTGGTGGAATGGCTCAAGATGAGGCCTCAGCTTTGCAAAGTAAAGCATTTGGCTGCATACGAGTAGCAGAAGCATTGGGTATAGCCTTCTAGCCTCCATCTTAACTCCTTGGGACTGACTACCTCTTTTAACGTTCTCGTTATAATGTTTCTTTTCCCCTCACGAGTGACTAGATTCGCATCTGTCATTATCGAAGATGTGGAGCTGCTGCCTGCACGAGGGATTTGAGCATGCTACTTTGCTCAGAGGGTGGAGCGAGACCCACTTAGGGTTGCTTCTCGTGAAGATGGCAAGCATCGAGTTGCAATTGGAGGATAAGGCAACTTGGATGCTCATCTGAGTCACTCCTCTCATGGGTGCCTTCTTTCTTCAACTTTTGTCTTCATATTTCTTTTACACCCAAAGTGCATATCTTGTCATTTATTTTTGCCTCACATGCTCTCACTTCTTTTGGATATACATTTCCTTTTCCCTCTTATGGTAGCAGTCCTGGTGGGGAGTTAGGAGTTTGGTTATTCAGCGTACACCCTTAGCCTCTGCTTGTGTAGGGGGCAGAGTGCTAGGTGTAGAGAGAGGGAGCTTGACTGTTCTAACATCAATGAGGCATTGAACAATGTTCTGCAAGGTGAAGTATTTCTCCATGGAATACTCGATGTTTTGATGAAACTTGCAGAATAAGTTCGACCTAAACCATTGTGGAATAGGGTCCAATGGAGGTAAAGACTCAGGAAGAGTCAAAAGATAGGCAACCTTAGGAAAGAAGGAGCTGAGTGACTCGCCCAAAGGAGTAAAGTCAAAAGGCTAGCATCAGGCACGCTTCCTCTTCCGCCGTGGCTCTTGAGGAGTGGGAAACGCAGAGCGCGTGGACAGGTTAGGAGGCATGACTAGAGCAGGTGTTGAGAGCATAGAAGACTTGGTAGCAAGGGTAGATAGTTGACTCTACATGGCTTGAGCTAGGGCCTGCATTTCTTGGGCTAGCCTAGAGAAGGATTCAACCAGTCGAGATAAGGCAACTAGAGTAGTGGACCAAAAGGACACAGAAGAATCTAGTGCAAGCACAATGGGATCAGGTTGGATGGTCAAAGGGGGCACGATTGTAGAGACTGGTAGAAGCAAGAGTGCCTTAGCATGGGGACTTGACGAGAACCACACGAGCAAATCAAAAGGAGGGCCAGAGAAGGGCACAACAGATGAAGGGTGCATAGATGACCCAAATGGGGAAGGTGGCCCCCCAACATGAGACACCATGGACGATCCATGAGGCTGGGGCGCGGGCAAGCAAAGCAAAGAGGCAATAGACGAGAGTGAAAAAGATGGGCCTGGAGGGCAAGGTGGTTGGACGATGGGTAGGAGATGCACTTGATAGCTCAGTCCATCAGTGTGAGGGGCAAACACGAGTTGATCCTATGCCTTGGCATGAGGTGCCACAGGGGGAAGAACGACAAAAGCCATGGGGTTGGGAAGTGACCATGGTGAAGGTGCCTGGATGCAAGGATGGATGTTGAGGAAATGACAGGGGCAAGCTTGATCGACCATTTTGACATCCACGGAAGCAAAAGGATCAAAGGGTGGATTCCCCATGGTAGTGGAGAAAGGCTAGGCGAGCACAGAATGGGATGGCCGACACTAAATGCAAGGACAAGAGTCGAACATGACCCGAGGATGCACTAATAGGCATGACTCAAGACCTGCGTAGCAAGCAAAATCAGTTAGAAGGTTGCATGGAAGTTAAGCTATGAAATGAATGACACACATGCAAATGAATACCTTAGTATGTGCTCTCTCACTATGCATGCCCTAAGTAGGCCGTCCACTAGGGACTCACTCATGGGTTGAGATTTTGACATATGCTAGAAAGTAAGGTTCCCATTCTAAATCTTGGCCAAAACGCAAGTGGTGAACGGGTGGTAAGTTGGAAGCCTCAACTTCTGTAGTAGCAGTGAACTGTATCCCTTACTAACACCGACACGAGCCCAAATACGGGAGGACAAACTAGTTATATGTCCTATGCCGAACACATAGAACAAGGAACTAGGGCTGCCCTTCTCAGACTGTAGGAGGACACTAGAGAGGAGAAAAAAGAGCATGCTTCTAGGATGCTTATACATGTGATATGCTTTAGTGTCTTTCATGTGCGTGTTTTATTAAACTAGAGGGAGAGTGTAGATTTGTCTTTAGTTGTGCCTTATTACTTGTTTCCTATGTTTATGTTTTTACATTAAATCGAGAGGGGAGGTAAACACATCTCTACTCTCCTAAGCATGGAAAATGCGAAAAAGGAAGGAAACATCCAAGTACGGCAAGCAAGCCACAACCAACAAGCAAAAGGCATGGCCATGACATGTGCTAGTGTCATACTAACATGATGGTAAAAAGAGAAAAATCCATCATATCAAAAGGCAGGCAGTATGGCATGTGCGAGTGTTGTGGCATAACAAAGGTGTAGAGGAAAACACACAATAAGAAAAAGGCATGATAATAAGCAAGGTTATTAAATGACAAACAAGTAAAGCAAAGCCAAAGCAATGCAAGTGAAAGCAAAAGCCATGCGAGCGAGAAGCAAAAGCGAAAGTTGGAGTTTGCATCCCTGGTGGAGTCGCCAATTCTTGTGACCATGCCAATGACTAACTTCGCATAGATCGGGCCCACAAAACCAATAAGGCCATGGTGAATCCAAGGAAGGACACTCGACTTGAAAACATAAAAAATGAAAATGCTAAATAAGCAAAGGATGAAGAAAAAAGGGAGTCGTCACTTAGTCCATTTGAAATCGGAAGACGAGAAAAATCAAATGTAGAACAATGCAATAAAAAGTAATGCAAATGAATGCGATGCTCCATGCCTAATGGATGAGAGACATAGGTCATTGCATGCCAGAGAAAGAATAAGGACTCCTATTATGCATGGAGAAGGTGTTAGGTACCCCCATGCGCCCGACGAGTCAGTCTTTCATGACAATCGCTTGTGTGCGTGGCTAATGTTAAATGCAAGCTTGGTTATTACTACTGCCTAATGCCTAATGATGGATGAATGTGGAATGCCCAAAATGCAAGGAAAATAAGCAATACAGGCAAAATCATGCAATGCTTAATGCTACATGCAAGGATGCAGGGAGAATATGTCAGAAAACAAGTTGAAGAAAATGAGGAACCAGTATGCTCAATCTCTGCAAATGATCTAAATCCAGCCGGATGTGCCAATGACTCGTGCTGGAAACCTACGCGTGCAACCTATGCAAGCAAGGTGCGCTAACTATCGATGCAGAAAGGTTGCACTATCAGGGTGCACTAAACATTTTACAAAGTGGCTCTGAGCTCTTTCATTGCACCAAGTGAAATGCGACGATGCAAAACTTGGATGCGATGCATGGGAAGCATTAGGGGACTACAGGGAACACACCTATGTGTCTAGAAGCAAACGAGGATTTCCAGTTGATTCCACTTGTCTCCCTCCTCTGTTAATGGGTTTTGATGACAGTGATGGTGGCAAACTCTAGCTGGGGGCTGCAACATGGCACTACGGTGCTTCCAAAGGGTTGATGGAGCTGAGGAGGATGCAATGCAAGGGATGATGCATGTAGTGCAGTCACCTCCCCGCCTTTATCGATGTTTGGGGCTCAACTGGTCGTGGAACTAGCCGTAAGTGCTGGGGAACACTCAAGAACATTTTGCTGATGCAAGGGGGAGGTGAGGATGCACTCGAGCATGTTTCCATGTGCTCACAAGCCATTGGCCTAGCACGAATAGAGGTGACACCATTGGTGGCCAAAAAATATGATGCATGAGTAGGGAAAGCAGTGGAACCAAATGAAATGCATGCCTGAAAATGTTGATAAAACTGTGAAAATAAAAACGGAAAATAAATCAAGGGGCAGGGCTGAGAATGCTCACCAGTGTATGTGTCAATTGTCCAACGGGTGGTGGCTCTCAACGACATGGTCTGGCTGTTAGAGCTCGATGGCAATGGAGGCACACTACAAGAAAATCTGTATTTAGTGAGGACAATATTCCTCGCAAAGACCTCGCTAATTCCTCGCAAAATCCTCGTTACATAGTTTAACGAGGACTTCGCAAGGAATAATTATCCTCGTAGCTATGTAAATCATTAAATCCATACTGCGATGATGTATCCTCGTAATGTGCTCGTGTAAATTTAGCGAGGCAATTACGAGGAAATATTTCCTCGTAATGTCCTCGCTATATCCTCGTAACTCCTCGGTAAATGCTCGCTAAATATTATGAGATTGTATCGTCGTTCCAGTTTTAACGATGAAATTGCGAGTATATAGCGAGGACATTCCCTCGCAAATTGCTCGCTAAGTGCTCGCTAAATATCGTTATGTTTGCGAGGATATAGTGAGGAAATGTCCTCGCTAATACTGGCCAGTTAAAAAAAATAAAACAATACAATATAGAATTGACATTCAAATACCTGGTAAAATGACATTCAAATACATTCACAAGTACATTGTTCGTACACATTTACAGATTTCATTAAAAAAAATCATTCGATTATACATCATAAGATTTTACACATTCAAAGTTTTTACAAAAAAGTAGCTAATACAACACTGAAATATCTTAATACAAGTCGATAAATATAATACAAGGCAAAACAATATATTACAT
>JAMKQA010063575.1:0-10170 GCA_024699735.1 Posidonia australis | reverse complement strand
CCCCCCCCCCCCCCCCTCAGAGAACTAATACAGAGCATTCTAATGTGGCTTCCACCTGGGTGGAATCAGAAATCAGGGCCAGAAATCTCTCTCTGGCCAAATTTAAAAATGTCATGGCAATTTATGACTATCTGGATCAAGAGGAACTGGGTTCCACCATTTCTGAGAAGCCTTCCTCAAGGCCTCCAACACCTGTGCATGCACCAGGTAATGCTCTGCACACATTTATTGATCACAATATTGATTTTAGTCATTGCTCTGATTCTATTAGTTCCATGGACTCTAATGCTGTTAATAAGGTGTTTCCTGCTAATTCTGAGTTTAATTATGAGGACCCTCTGAGATGGGATTCCTATGATCATTTTAAATTTTTTTGTGAGAACATTGGTATCTCATTGTCTTCTAAAGAAGACTCAATTGCCTTCTTCAATCAAGTCAGGAAGGATCAGGGCAAGGAGTATGTTAATCTAGAAGATCCTACTACATCCTTTGATGGGATGGGATCTTCTGTTTAGCTTATCAATCTTATTATGATTATAGCAGCCTGGAATATTAGGGGATTGGGGTCTGGGCATAAGAGGAGAGAATTAAAAGAATTTATTATATCTAACAAATGTGATATCATTATTGTCAGTGAAACCAAGAAGGATGAGTTTTCTGAAGGGTCTATAAGGCTTTTAGGAGGAAAACAAATAAATGCCTGGTCTTTGGTCCCTTCCATTGGTGCTTCAGGGGGTATACTTATAGGTTGGGATAGCAGGTTATATAAGGCTATCAGATGCATTCCCTCCTGTTTTAGCCTTACTATTAATTTTGAAAGTTTAGATACTAATTTGGTATGGTGGCTCACTAGGGTCTATGGCCCGTGTGACCACAGCCTAAAACCAATCTTTATGGAAGAATTACAACATATTAGCACTATGGTTAACAATATATGGTTATTGGGGGGTGACTTCAATATGATTAGGTTTCCTAGTGAGCACTCCCCTCACATTAACAGTAATACTCATATGGATAGATTTAATGAATTCATTGACCAGAATTCTATGATTGATCTATCCCCAAATAACTTCTCTTTCACCTGGTCAAACTTCCAAGATAACCCTACATTGGTTAAGCTTGATCGTTTCCTTATGACCCCAGGTTGGTCAGTGAATTTCCCAGATGCTTTGTGTTCGGGTAAAGCCAGGATTGTGTCCGACCATATTCCAATCCTGCTTAATACCTTGGCCCTTAATTAGGGCCCCTCCTTCAGATTCTATAAATCCTGGTTTTCCTTTGAAGGATTTGAACAAGTAATTAAGGAATATTGGTGGCAGAATGGTTACCCACTCTCTATATCATCTCCTGTTCCAGAGTTTAGTTTTAAACTGAAAATTTTGAAAGCTTAACTCAAGAAATGGATAGTGCCCATTAAAGCCATTAGAGCTAAAAGGCTTAGAACCATAGACGTTCAAATTCAGGAGATGGATAGTCAAGCTGAACATTCTAATAATATCAATTGGGTTCAGAAAAAGGCCTTGAGATTGGAACATCTTAATCTTCTTAAAGAGCAAGAGGTGTACTGGAGGCAAAAATCTAGAATCCAGTGGCTGAAGGAAGGGGATTTGAACACCTCCTTTTTTCATAACATGGTTAAATGTCATAGGAGGACCAATAACATCTCTTTTCTACTTATCAATAACTCTGTATCCATCTCCCATTTGGATATCTGTAGTGAAATTGAGAATCATTTTACACTGTTATTTAATAAGGGCTTTAGTCCCCAAATAACTTTGCACTGGGATGCCTTAATTCCAGTTAAAATACCCTATCCAGAACAGTTAGAGACTCCATTTGAGGTAGAGGAAATCAGAGCAAGTGTGTTTCAACTTGCTGGGGATAAATCACCAGGTCCTGATGGCTTCCCTCTATTTTTTTTCCAGCATTTCTGGGATTTACTGAAAACAGAAATAATTCATATCTTCCAATCCTTTCATTCTTCTAATGACCCTGACTTTCTTTCCTCAGTAAATCAGACCTTCATTGCATTAATTCCAAAAAAACTGGGTGCTATTAGGATTCAGGACTTTAGACCCATTAGTTTAGTTAACAGTATATACAAAATCATTACAAAAACTTTGGCCTCTAGGTTGGCCCCAGTCCTAAACACTGTCATTGATGCATCTCAGAGTGCATTTCTGGTAGGGAGATCCATTGGGGACTGTTTCCTTGTTGCTCAGGAAATCCTACATTATATGAAGTCCTCTAACACCAAAGGTTATATATTGAAAATAAACTTTGAAAAAGCATTTGATAATATAAATTGGAACTTTCTATTAGATTCTCTCTCTGGATTGGGCTTTGGAGACAAGTGGATCTCTTGGATCCGTATGTGTATAACATCTGCAAAATTCTCTGTGTTGATCAATGGATCTCCTAAAGGCTTCTTTGGGGCTTCAAATGGGTTAAGACAGGGAGATCCCCTGTCCCCCCTACTGTTTATTATTGCCTCAAATGTTTTGAATGCCATGTTGAAGGCAGCCAAGGGAAATAATCTTATTTCTGGGATAAGTTTCCCCAATGAAGGCCCCTCTTTAGTTAATCTGCAATATGCAGATGACACCCTACTATTCTTGCCTGACAAAATTGAGAATATGATTAATATCAAAAGAATATTATGTTGCTTTCAGACATGCTCTGGTTTAAAAATTAATTTTCAAAAATCATCATTAACTGGAGTGGGGGTTTCTCAGGCTGACCTTCTATCTTCTTGTGATATCATGGGGTGTGAGAAGGTTGACCTCCCAATCACTTATCTTGAATTGCCTTTACATTTTAAAAAAGTCAATGCTAACAGTTGGGCTCCTGTGATAGAGAAAATTACCAAGAAACTTTCTTCTTGGAAGGCCAGACATTTGTCATTAGGGGGCAGACTTATCATGGTTAATGCTGTTTTGTCAGCAATTCCAACATATTATATGTCTGTCCTTCACATGCCTTCAAAAATACAGAAAAAAATAGATACTTTAAGAAGTAAATTTTTATGGAACTCTATATCCCCTAATCATAAAGGGATGTACCTTATTAATGGTCTAATATCTGTAGATCTAAAAAACAAAATGGTTGGGGTATAATCAATCTGAAAAATTTCAGTGTAGCACTAAAGATTAAGTTAATTTGGCAATTCTTCTCTAATCAATTCAACCCTGTTTGGAAACTAATGCTTAGGGCCAGATACTTGCACATGGGTCCTGGAGCAATATTGAATTCCTCCACTTCTATTTGTTCCCCCCTGTGGAGCTACTTAAAGCAGGGATTTAATTTTTTTAACTGCTTTACTACTGCTACTGTTGGCAATGGTTCAAACACAATTTTCTGGAATGAAAAATGGTATAATGATAGTCCTCTTAATGCCTCTTTGCCTGAATTATTCAGTGTAGCCAGGTTTAAAAAGGCTTCTGTAAGAGCTACTGTGGATATATTTCATAGAGATTTCAATAGACTGTTCAATTTAACTCAATGCTATTCACTTAACCCCACAGTGCTTCAGTCTCAGTTGGAATGTTTTGTTAATATTATGCAATCTTTATATATGGGAACCAATGATGATAACTGCAACTAGTTGCCTCCCAACCAATGTCCCTTCTCTGTGAAGGCAGCCTATAGAATTTTTAATGATGGGAGTCTTCATAATGTTTTTTACAATTGCATTTGGGAAAGTTATACTCCTTTAAAAATAAAGCTCTTTTCATGGTTAGTTATTAAGAATAAAAATTTGACAAAAGAGAATTTGTTGAAGAGAGCTTGGTCTGGGTCTCCATTATGCACATTTTGCTCTATACATAGTGAAAACAATAATCATCTGTTTTTAAATTGTTCATTTGCAAGGGAGATTTGGGATTTCTTTTTGGTTTCAGATCTTTATCCTGGTTATTTTTGTGTAGCTGATTTATTTTTATCTGCCCCTCATCTCAAATTTGATTTACCTTATTCTGGGTGGACTTTGTTACTCCAAATCATTCTCTGGTTGATTTGGAAATAAAGGAATAATAGGGTTTTCCGCAATTCAATTAAATCTTGCTCTTCCATCATCTATGATATTATTTCTCTGATGAATTTCTGGGTAGAAAATCTTGTTATAGGATTTGAGAAGGAGGATATGATGCAATTTGTCTCTACCATGGCTATACAACCAGTGGAATCTTCCATCCCCCCTTCTATTCCCTCCTCATCAAGAATTCCATCTGGAGATGATTCTCTGAATCCCATGGAGAATCTGGAAGAGTGATAGTGCCCTCTGTTGAAGAAATGTTTTTTCCTATGTTCCATTTTCATTTGCTCCACCATTGGTGAAAATTTTGATACATTACTAAGGTTGTTATGCCGTGAATTTGTAATATTTACACTTGGACTTTGTTTCTTACCTGGGCTTTAAGCCGATGAAATATTAAATATCTAAACCATTAACAAAAAAAAAAAGTACCTTGTAAGACTGTAAGAGTATATTGTGGATAAAACCACAAACTGCGGTAATGTCCAGTTTTGATCATACATCGCTGATGGAGTCTAAGATGTAGACTCGAATATGGATTATACGTTACAATATGGAGGACAATGTCTCATTGTCATAGTGGCTGGGAGAACTTTAAACTCGCCACAGGGTCCCGGGTTTGAATCCTGGGACATGCATAAAAAATTCTCCTCTAACTATCTCAACCGTTAACAAAAAAAAACATTACAATATGGAGTCTAGGATTCATACGCTGATTGTATTTTACTTAGACGTCAGATCAAATAACATTAATCTCGTCAACTCAGCGTCCTTACACAGTAAACTTATCGTTATCATGAGATTCATTGATCCAACACCAATCTTGTCAAATCAATACCCTTATTCTCCACTTTAGGGTCTTAAAACTCTAACTCTTAGTACCAAGACTTTATGTTCATGTTTTTTATCTTTTGCTTCAAGCATTTCACTTTATATTTCTTAGATAGACTAATTCATTAAATGACTTTATTACGCAATTAATATTTTACTAACACATGATTCATTAAGACACACAAGTGAGTTCTTCAAAAGAAAAAGTTGATTTCATTAATAATACATTCAAATCAATATATCTCACTTTCCCTATTTTTTGTTCTTGATCAAAATAGAATCATGGATCTCGTAAATTTTAAGTGCAATAAGACTATGGTTGTACAAGACATAATGAATCCGATTCTTGACTTTTTGTTTAATTAATTACCATCACGTACATACAAGTCCAGTAACATAAGTCCCTTAAGATGTCTACTACTTTAAATGCGCAGAATTATTAATACTTAATACGAACGAACAAATAGCATGTCTGCAAGTTCGCAGAGAGCACCCTTTTACTCTTAGTTACATATGATCATGTAGAGCAATACCTATGAACTACATGGATTGAGTACAATTTCACCGACCATACACGATTATAAGTGTGCAACTACTGCATCCTTGTACCATTGACATATCATTTATTAAATTTATTCTATGGGTCTTATTATTTCCAAGAAAATAAGGCATCCATGTGATCATGTGTGGCATGAAAAGATAAAACATGTTCGCAACTCACTCTAAAAGGTAACCTCACAAGGATGTGGCTGAAGGTTTTTTGAAATCAGTAGATTTTTTTTTTTTTTTGAGATTCGAATCTGAAAAGAAGGTGTGAGTTCTACTCTACTTAATCAACTGTACCGTAATAGTTGGTTTGGATGTGGCTGAAGTTAAGGAGCACATCTCATGGTGGAAGAGAAGAACTTAAAAGGCATTTATTTCTGTCTACTACGAGTAAGCCATTGGACTTCAAATTAATTACAGCCTCGATAACTCATGTAGTGAAAAAGTCCTTGTAAGTTTCCTTTGTTTTTCTTTTTCTTTTTCCTGTGCGATCTTTTTTTTTTGTTAACGGTTTAAGAGTTTATTATTTCAAAGGCAAAAGGTGCCAAGTAAGAACATTGTCATGACAAAAAATATTATAGTACTTCAGGCCTTAGAGCCCTCTTTAAATGTATCAGAATTAGGAACCAAACAAGAAGTACCAATCAGAAGCTAACAGAAGATACAGTTCATAAAAATATAAGACAATATCATGCCTCAGAATTCTCCAAATTGATCTGAGAATCCTCTTCAGGTGGAATTCTTGAGGATGATGGAATAGAAGGGGGGATGGAAGACTCCACCATTTGTGAAGCCATATCAGATGTATATTGTAGCATTTCATCCTTTTCGAAACCTGAAACAAGCGTTTCTACTCAAAAATGCATCAGTGAAATGATATCATGTATGACAAAAGAGTATGTTCTAACTGAATTACGAAAAATCCTATTGTTCCTTTCTTTCCAAATCAACCAGAGAATGATTTGAAGTAACAAGGTCCAACCAGAAGATGATAAATCAAATTTTAAATGGGGAGAAAACTGAAATAGATCTGCAACACGAAAAAATCCAGGGTATAAATCAGAAGCCAGGAAAAATCGCCAGATACTCTTAGCAAAAATACAGTTTAAAAACAGATGATTATTACTCTCAGTATGAGCAGAGCAAAAGATGCACAGTGAAGAACCTGACCAGCCTCTCTTGAGCAGATTCTCCTTTGTTAAATTCTTATTCTTAATAACTAACCAGGAGAAGACAATGTCTCATTGCCACAGTGGCTGGGAGAACTTTAAACTTGCCACAGGTCCCGAGTTCGAATCCTGGGACATGCATAAAAGCTTAATTTTCAAAGGGGTATTACTTTTCATGTGCGATTTGATATAGCAAATCCTTATCCAGTGTTGACATAATTTAAATGAGAAACATTATATATGTCTATGGTATTATTTTTCATTTCTGACTCCTCATGGCCACTCCTTATCCATGTATCAGTTCTAACTAAATATGCTATTGTTTCTTCTTTTTTTTTACTCTACAACCCTTTTTGTAGCATGATCTTGTTATCAGGATGCTTAAGCACAGTGTTCCTCATCATTTAATTTTGAGAAGTGCATAAATGAAACTCCGTGTAGAATGATTTTATTATGATTCTCATTGCTACAGTAGAATCATCGAAGAGATATTACAGAGTCTCAACCGGATGCTTAGCATCATTTCCCTCATCGCTTAACTCGAGCTATTACATCCAGATTATTGACATTTTTTCCCGTAGCATCGTCTCAGGTTTTCGGTACGTCCGTCGGGCATCTCTATTTTTAGCCCTTTTATTATTATTTTTTCCCTCATTCTTTTCCCTTTTCTTTTTAAGCATAATATGGTTCTAAGAATTTTTCATGCACCACGTTCAGTAGGACTTTTCGACCATATAAGGGCCTAACCACTTCAGTTGGAGTTCCTTGCCATATCAACTGGACAAATACTCTCTTCGCATTTCGTAAACTAGGCTTCCTTTCTTGAAAACTCTTGGGTGAACTAACTTATCATTAGTACTGATCGTCCTTGCCCTATATTGCTCTGAATTTTGTTGTGCATGAAGTTGTTTCGCATCTATATCCAGTAATTCATCAAGTCTCAACTAAGTATTGGAATCATTAGTTAGACCTTTTGCCACAACTACATGAAGTGAAGGGACCACGATCTTTAAATGGAATTACTATTAGGCTATATAGAGTTTACCTGATGTTATCATATTGTTGATTTAGATGCAGAAGCGTTTCTTTGATGTATATTCTCACAATAATCACCTTTGCTCCTATGAAGGGAGTTTTCTCAAGACAAAAGAACTGAAAGAGTTGTTTATAATTGTGTGTTAAAACCCTAAAGAAATGTCTCTTATATAGCATACTCTAAAGTTGTGTTATAATATCCCTCATATACTATTTAATCTAATATATCTCACAAGTAGGCTAGCCCACTAATCAAGTTAGTTAAGTCACATAAGATGAACATTTAGACTTAGGTCCAATAATCTCCCACTTGATTTATCTAATTCACTTTATGCTAGACAAAACCTTATGTGGAGTGTAACTTTCTAATTACTTAACAAGACATATTAATCTTCATTCAAAAATAACAATCCTCATAGATACTAGTCATAGCGGTAGTACATTATCAAAATGTATGTCCCTTCCATGTATTAAGATATCTAAGAATAGAGTTACAATTAAATACTTTATGTGGTAATCAATACTTTATGAATAAACTTATAAATGTCATGACAATAAAAATTAAGTTTATTCTCTTTGATTTATCCAATGATAAAACAATAGTTCAATAAGCAAAATAAGAACTACTAAACATATATCATCAAAATAAGTGTAATATCACATAATACATCAGTTTTTGACCTATCAATGTAAAACCTCAAAAAAGCTAACTGAACTCATCTAAAGCATATGTTCACTATCGGTACCAAGAGAAAGTACCTTTGTAAGAGGATCAATTGGCATTGAATCAGTTCTAACATGCTCAATAGACAACAAATGATATCTGATTCTCTCTTTACAATCAAGATCTTGACCTTCATATGCTTGCATGCACTAGAGTTCTTGTTGTTAGCGAATTTAGCTGTTGCCTCATTATCACAATATATCCTTATGAGTTTCATTATAGAGCTCATGACTCTTAAATATGTGATAAAGTTGCGTATCTAAATAGCTTACGAAGATGCTATATGGTAAGCTACATACTCAACCTCCAAGGTGAAAGTAGCAACTATTTTCTGTTTAGTATTGGACAACGAAACAGCTCCCTCAGCAAGTAAGAAAATATATTCTGAAATGAATTTTTTTGTATCAACACTCTCACACCCCACATTTTCCACAATAATTGAAAATAAATTAAATTAAATTACAGGAAAATAAAAGCTAAACAAAAAATACCAAACTACTTGGAACCTGTGTGTGCGACTACGAGACTCCAGACTGTATGCATTACACTAAACTTCTGCAAGTCAGCACCTGTAAACCAAAACACGAGGAAAACGCATGAGTGAAAGAAGTCACCCAGTACGTATTTCAAAAAAAACGACGGGAAAACGAAATCATAATTAATTTTTCTTTTAAATTTTTTTCACAAACCATTTTTCAAAACCTCTCAAACCAAGCCCCACACCAGCCAAAACCACCACCGGGACTCTATCAACCCAAAACTACAAGCAAAGGCCCCTCAATGGCCTAAACCACACACAGTGAGTCAGGAAGTCCGTCGCCAGGCAACCAAACTCTGGCCACAAGCAGCCCACCGAGGAGTGACCAAGGCGTTCTACACTACCACGGTGAAGCTACCCTGTGTAGGAGCGATCACCGTCCCACCATTCTCCCTACCTGAAGAACCCTTACAAAGCCAACCCCTTCTTGGGAAGGTTGTCCTGTCTCTCAGGACGCTACCAGTTACGAGGCACGTGTCCCACCCGCACTAGCCACCACAGGATTCACCTCCTTACAGTGTCCTCCACACACGGTGCTCAGGAGGGAGTGTCATACCTCCACACCCGACGACACCAGAGCCTCAGTACTCACAGCGATAGTAGGAGTATCATACCTTCCCATCATGCCACAAGACACCTCAACCCACAGACCGCAACCCTAGCCTCGAGACGACAGTCAAGGAGTCTCATATCTCCAGGACCCGACGCCCCTTAACCTCAAGTATCTTGGCCCCCGACCTCGACCAAGGAGTCGTGCCCGACCGTCCAAGAATGTCGTTACATTCCTGGTCCTGACGACACGATCCCACACTGTCTCGGCCCGCACACAGAAAACTAGGAAAACCATGTTCCAAATCTACCAACTCATCTCTTTGAAATCATTTTCAAACCATTTTCATATCTTTGAAAACTTTTCCAAAACCTCGGCAAAACGACGCATCAGGTGTCCCAAGGGACCACCACTAACGACCCACAATCCCATCTCAAAGGAACAATATAAACTAATTCGGAAAACCTTCGAAAATCATGTTTATAAAAGCATTTGGGCCCAAATTCGGCATGCCGAAAATGGGATTCGGTATGTGTGACCATGCCAGTGGAATCCCTAAGCGTGGTTCACCAAACCTAGTCCAGTGTGCGGAAACACACGGGGAGATCCGAAATAGTCACGACGAAAATAGTGAATCCGGAGGAAGAGACAAGACTCGGAAACACCAAAGGGAAGACAAAAGGATAAGGAAAGGAGTCGCCACCTAGTCTTTTAATGGAAAGACGAGGAAAACCAAAACAAACA